>WAAG01042427.1:29106-90004 GCA_013390105.1 Tichodroma muraria | reverse complement strand
GTGCAGTAGCCTTACTGGGAGTAAGAACAGAGGTGATGACTTGATATTGGAGGTGGCTATTTAGAAGAGGGGATGTACTTGGGGAAAAAAACAAGTGGGCACTATTCAGTGTATTGGAGTTTCCTATTGATCCTAATTCATACTTCTGTGCATTTCTGCATTTTCTGTCTCTTAGTGAAAATGAACTGTTCTAACCTGGGCTCTCTCTTATGTAGACTAGTTGTTGCAGTTCAGTTAAGCTTTCTTTTCCCTTTTTAATGTACCTGCTTTTCACTGTCTTTAATTTCCCACTATCTTAGTATTTATATCCCTGTGTCCTGTAAGTGTCCTGGTTGGCATTTCTTTTTTCTCTTTGCAATGTGCTGTTTACTCTGAAGTGCTGCAAAAAAATAACACCTCAGACTCCAATAGAATGTAATTGAGATCTTCCCAAAGCCATGGACAACAGATGACTTGTTTTACATGATGCACCTGTTCCTTTTTTTGCAGGAGGTATAATTTACTCATTGAGTACTCATTATCACTCATTGTAATGCCTTTTCTTTCTGCTCAGCACTCAATTTGTGCATTTTACTTTTTTGGACAACTTCACTTTGCCCTTGAGATAAGAAAGTGTTTTTGTAATAGCTCCATCTAATGCAGTTGAGTAGTTTGTTCAAGACTGTCTTGTAGTCACTAAATCAATATGTACCATGAAGTAGTGAAGAAGAAATTCTTTTTGTGATACAGATTGGTTTCAGCTGAACTGATCTTACCAGGCATTCCCTCTGCACTTCTTCCCCAGTCCCAAAATAGAAGTAACTTTTAACATCTCTTAATATCTGGCTAGTGACCACATGAGAAAACTTTATACTAGAGTTGGTAGCTGCAGCTTCCTTTATGGAAGTGTTCCTGGACACCAGCTGGAATGTTCAATTCCTTCCTCATTCCTCAGGCTTTCAGAGCCCTTCCAAACAGAACAGGTGACAGTGGCAGTTTCAGACAGCTTCATCACTCCTTTGCCATTGGTGCAGATCAGGAAGAATCAGTTTTTGCCTTGTCTGAAAAAAGTTTTTTTTTACATTTTTGTTTTCACTTTGACTAAACTTGTTCCTCTTAAACCAAAGTAAAACAAAACAAAATGTTCAGTATCCTTGGTTTGCTTTTCACCGTTTCCATAATTTCAGTGAATCCTCCTTCCTTGGAAGAAATAATAATTTCTGCTGCTGTTACTTAGAGCTTTGTTCGCAGAGAAGCTGCTGTCAGGAGCAGAGCTGGGGAAGCAATGAACAATAGCAAAGGCAGGCACGTACCTATGGAAAGTCAGGCCCTGGGGAAGCGTGGGTGAGGATTGATGGAGAGGTCCTTTCTTCTCTGCTCTGCTTCCAGATAGCAGATGGGAGGTTCTGGGCTGTTTGAAATGAGACCTCCCTTTTAGGCAACAAGAGGTGGCTTCAGTGGTAGGGAATAAAGAAAACTTTCACTTTAGAGCATATACTTGTTGTTTGGGACTGATAAATATGTGCTTAACTACAGTCCAGTGGGCAAGGGGCAGTGGTGGCTTCCCAGAGGGGTCCAGGTTTGACCCTGGGCTCTGTTACCTGAATTGTCCCAGAACTGTCTTTAGTGCCTCCAGCCTGTCAGTGCTTGTGGCTGCATTCAGGCCATTTTGGAACTTTCTGCTTGTTCCCTTGCAAAAGATAATAAAACTAATGAGAGCATTACAGAATGTTTATATAAATACATTAAAATAATAAATTCTGATCCATTTCTCCCTGGATAACTCCTTAAGTTATCCAATATATTTTACCTAACCTTGGAATTTCTTGTACAGTATTTATTTCCCTTCTTTAAGTAATTCCTGGCTTTAAGCAATGTGTTCAAAGTTACCTGTACCATTCCATTATATTATATAAATATCTAAAATCTTTTTCATATCTCTCAATGTGCCCATACATGTCCCTATCCCTCTTTTGTGTTTGTTTCCTGAGGGAACTTCTCAGGTGTTAAATAAGAGACCCTGCTTTTTTTATGTGGATCACAATGCCTCACTCCTTTATCTTGAGATCAAGTTTTCAGAATTTGGGAGGGTAAGGCAAAAAAATAAGGGTTTGAAGAGGATAGTATTTAAAAAGTGGTAGTATGGAGAAACATTTAAACTTAGAGAAATGAGCTCCAATATTACGTAAATACATAAAGAGAATGAAGAGCCAAGAAAGGCTGTGTTAAATGTCTGCTTTGTCATAACACATGTAGAATTTGCAGTGAAATAAGACTGGTGTTTTTATTCAGTGACAGCTGGAATATAATAATTATAAGTAATTTGTAAATTATTATTTGAATATTATGTGAGATATATAGGAAGGGAATTAATTGTCCAGATGGTATATGAAAAAAAAAAAATTAAAAAATAGAAACTAAAGGCAAAGGATTTGATTTTGATTAATTATCAAGGTATTCTGAACTTGAGTTTATGCATTTTTAATGGAAGAGTCAATCACAAGTTGATTTTTAGCCTGCTGTAGATTTAGCATTTTAGTATTTTTTGAATGTATCAGCACTGACTGTATTTGCATTTTTTCATGACTTGATTTTCACACCTTATTTCTATTAAACATAGCAAGTATCTATATATATATTTTTAAATCATTTATAAGATGTTCAAAAAAGTTAAAAGGGGTTGATGATAGAGTTTTGGAAGATCTGAGACTTGGTCGTTCAACTACTTCTGTTTCTACCTTTAGCTAGTGACACCCACTCTTAAAAAGGTTCATAAACCAGGTGCAGGACGAGGTTTAAAGTTGACTCTTCAGGGTGCTGACTTGTTCTGGTGTTGATACTTTAAAGCAAGAAATAACTTTTGCTTGTGAAATCGAGGGTATAAATCTAGCTAGTGATACTGGGATTGGAGATCGACCTGGTTAACTGGGATTCTGCATTTGGATGATAAAAATAAAACAATTGGAAATTATTTACTTTATTAGCTTATTTGAATTGTTCTGAAATTGAATGTAACGATCTTAGGAAGGAAAATTTCATAATCAGGGTGGTCCAGCTTTACATTAAGATGTATGGAGAGGTGGTGGGATCTCCATTGCTGGAGATTCTCAGAACTTAACTGGATCTGATCCTGAGCAGCTGGACTCCAGTCTGAACTTGACACCTCTGTGGGCAGAAACAGAGATCACAACCTGCAGAGTTCTTGTCCAGACTGCATCACTATAAACTCTTGAAGCAGTGCTTAACACATTAAAAGAGTTGAAGGTTTATCAAGTTTCAACAGTTAAAACCTGTTGCCAGTGATAAAATTGAACATGTAATTTTCTTCAATTTATAAAATTTATAAAAGCAGTTTAAGCTAATCTCAAAGTGGAGCAAAAGAAGACTTTTTTTGTTGTCATTAGGGTGAGGTTGGATTATTGTCCTTAATATTACCCTAACGAAGACTTCTGTTGACTGTACTTCAGAAAAAAGTTGATGATAAAGTTCAGCGAATTTTTATTAACATTTCCTTTTTATATGTGTAAGTACTACTAACGGCGTAGTTTACAACTGAGGAGAAATAAAATTTGGAAGTTACTTGTGTTCATGATTGTGTTTTATGTAATCTCAATTAAGTGGTAACTTCTGAAAATTAAATTAAAAATTTTAAGGATGCAGTTGTGAATTATCATATTAATTTACAATTGCATAATTAACCATTGGGGTTTTTTTTGTCAGAATATCAGGGATTTGCTTTCTTAATGAAATTCTTTATTTAATCTTACTGTAGCTATTCTGACGATATTCTTTATTCTTTGATATATTTCTGCTGCTATTCATTTGGGAAATGTAGTGGATCCTCAGAATCGGAATAGAAAACTGTCCTGTCAACATTTTAGGCACTTCTTGTGTTGTTTTTCTTTCTTATTTCATCTTGCCACACGCTTGTATTGTGTTTGTGCCAGCGTTGTCTCTGCCTGGTGCCTGTCCCACCTGATCCCGTCCCCGTGGGCTGAGCTGTCCCGCAGCAGTGGCTGCGCTTGCCCGGCAGCTCCCAGCTGCCTGCTGGAAGTGCTGCCCTGGCTCTGTGTGTAGGGAACTGGAGTCCAGGGTAAGTCAGATGTGCTGCACACCTCAGCAGTTCTGGCTAGTGCACAGACTGAGGGAGAGTCACTGAGCTCCAGTTCAGCACTTCACTCACAGAAATGGATCATTCCCTGTTGTTTCACAGGCAAAAATTCAGATGGCAGCTTTTCTGGTTTTAACAGGTTATTTTCTCAAATGCTATTTAATATTGGAGTCTTTTTTAGTTTCATTTGTTGCTCAATCTCCTTCCAGGGCTGTCTGTTTCTTTTTATATTTAAGCTTCTCAGATGAGTATCTCCCTTTTTTTTGCTCTTCTGTTCCCCTAGATATATTGATCTACACTTTTTAAAAAGTAAATCTCGTTTCAGTGACTACTGAACTCTCCTAATCTCTGTTTGGTCTATTTGTGTAATTTCTTTGTTCCCAGTCCTTTCCAGATCAGTATAATCAGTGAATTGAATTGTTAAGCTGTTTATTTGCTGGACAGTGATGATGTTAAGTAGGAATGAATGAATCGGGGACTCTCGAGTTTCCTCTGACATCTTTCTCCATGTGGACCATTTCTGTTTTCGTTCACTTGTTGCCCTTTATGGTTTCATGTGGTTGCTTTTTCACAAAACCAGTTATTTTCAAAAGTCTGTAGTATTGACTGGTATATCTGGTCCTACTGTGATGATTGCCCAGACATAGCGGGCATGAGAAGGTATTTGAAGGTGTTAAATGCTTTAGTGCATTTGCTGTTCTAGCCTGGAATAAGGGAGCTATTTAGATAAAATAACCATGAATAGAATCTGTTGTTCACATCTTTCTAACCACTGTGCTCTAAGAAGAGTTGTTCCAGACAATTAACATTTTTACACTACACAAGATTTTTTTCAGACTTTTTTGAAGTGTTGATTAAATTGAGTTCTATGAAGGAAGTCACTAAAGAGGGAAGAATGCATTAAACAGGATGAGCAATAAACTTTTCTGATACTAATTGAACTAAATGCTTTTTCAGGCTGTGTACATGATGCCCACAGAAGGAGATGATTCATCCAAAAGTGTTCCTTTAGCATTGCAAAGAGTGTTTTATGAGCTGCAGCACAGTGACAAACCAGTTGGAACTAAAAAGTTAACAAAATCATTTGGGTAAGTTTCAGAAGCTGGGTCTGTTTATTGGACTCAGGCTTCATAAAGCTTTTATGTAAAAAGATTCTGTTTTATTGAGGTTACTTTTAGAGAGGTGCAGAGAAGTGTTAATGTAACATGGTGTTAATGGTTAACTTTCTGTAGTTTGCTTGCACATGTTTATATTTGTAGTCAGTACTAAAGACAGCTGATCCAAAAGTCAGATTTTTGGGGAAGGGGAATGGTACAGAAACAGAGCTGTTAAAAGCAGTGTTATGATTTACCTGAACATTGTGTGATGCATTTGACTTAAATAAAATTCAGAACAAAATAGTCATTGAAACATTGCAGTTCATGTATTGTTAATGTCTTTAAAAAATTGAATCTGTTTTAGATTTAGTGCAATAGCAGTAATTTGCATGTTCATGTTGTTGAACATTGATGGCTGCTGTAACATTTTCCTAAAACATATTGAAGACACAAGCTAGGACAGAAAGATTAACATTAGCGTAACCTTTACAAGTCTTCTCTTTGCATGTCTTGTAAGTGTGGAGTAGGGTTTTATAAAAATCCATTCTAAAATACTTTATTTTATATTACTTTGTCTCACTGTATTTATAGGCTAGTCTTGTAGTAATATTACAAGCACTGTTTTATTTCAAAACATGTTAGGAACACATTTTATTTTAAAACATATTTTGTATCAATTGTCCTCATGTTCATCCTGCATCTGCTGCTACAGCCTGTAGTCGTGCTCTGTCCTAAAAACACTCTTTGTAATCTTGTGTCTTTGCAACGTTGACTCTTCCCCTTTAGGGGAATCTTGAAAGGAAATCAGTAACCTCAGTGTTGTCCGTTTATCCAGCCATACCCTCTTCCTACCAGCACACTGTATATTTGGTTTATCAGTACTCCTGTTGTCATGCTACAGGACAGGACTCGGTGATAGAGTAAATATTTCATCTAGAGTTAAGATCCCAACTGTGTCATATTCAGTAGCTTGAAGAGGCCTTTCCCAAGGGTGTTGAGGATGCTTAATTTTGTATCCAACAGAAGGGTTTTAAAAATGTGTTCATGCCTGCTTTTGTTCTTGGAAAAGAATTTTAGAATGTGTTTGAAGATTTCTGTCTCTCTCTTCCCTCATCATTGAATCAGAGAGGGGTTTGTGGCCTTGTGAGCCCTAGGTGCTGGTTAGAGTATTACTTTTTACTGAGTGTTGTGAGTTTCTAGGTTTGACTTCTTTAAGTAGAAAATGATGCCATGTCTGAAGGAGCCCTTCTTTATCCTAATTTTAGTGTGTGACCTTTTTCTTTGGTTAGTCCTATGAGCTGGCTAGTGTTTAAAGCATAGAGAGTCAGGGCACTTTTTTCTACTCTTAATTATCTGACAGGTCCCTTGATTCAGCTTGTTTAAGTGTGGACCCCACACTGTTGTTGGCACACTTTGGAGATTAGTTTGCTGCCATGTGACAGTGGGGGTGAGTCACTGAGAAGAGAGTGGGAGGGAGGATAAAGCACTGCTCCTGATCACCCTGCTGCTGGTTCCAGGGCCAGGGTGGAGCATCACACTGAAGCTGGAGCAGTCAACAGAACAGTCTCAGAACAGTCAGAGTTTATTTCATACAGCTGGGAGTGGTGACTGCCACAAAACAAGTTGTCAGAGACTTAGAACTTTAAAGCTTTCTTGAGTTGAAGTTACGGTTCTCAGAGGTGTATTCAATGCTAGAACTAGAAACAGTTTATGCTTCTTGTTTTATTGAAGGCAGGAGTGCTGAACACCCTTGTTGCATGCAGTGTGCCATGCTGGCTATGAGGCATTTAGATCCTGCTGCCCTCACTCCTCCTTTCACACCGTGTGTTTGCACGTGGACAGTTCAGAAAGCTGAATGCCTCCTTGGAGTTACTGCATGCCCAGGATTAACTGTTTAGATGAGCACAAAGGAGCCAGTCTTTCCTATAAATCCATTTGCTTCCTTTCCTGTGATCCCTGAACGCCACTTGAGTGCACCTGGAGGGCTCTCAGAAGAGAGGCAGCTGGAAACCTGCTGTGGAAACTGATAGCATTGAATTGCTCCCAAGGCTTTATTTAAGAGTTTTTTTGGCATGATCTGGGTTGTAGACTGGAAGAGCAACTGTGGCCTCCTCAGCTGGCTCTGGGTGCCTTCGCAGTCCCTGCCCCAGTCCCACACAGGAGAAGAGGGGTGGGCACAGAACAGCTGTCAACACATCTCACAAGTTCACTGCTCCTTCTTCCTGCACAACTAAAGAACCTGTGCATCAGCCAGTCCTAAATCTCAGTCAGTACATCTTGCTGTGTATTACATTCTTGATCTGTGAAGAAATAAAAAAATGTCTTTTGAGGTGTTTTTTTCCTAACTAGTAATTGTTTTATTTATTTGCCTTACAAAGGTGGGAAACTTTAGACAGCTTCATGCAGCATGATGTCCAGGAATTATGTCGAGTGGTATGTTTATACTATTTCTTGCTCATCTGTGATGTATAAATTTCTATTGATATTCTCTGTGTGTGTGAATATATACGTGTGTATGTATATATATATATATATTAGGAATTCTCAGAGTAATAGTGGCCCTGATTAATTTAAATTAGGTCTCAAAGGCAGAGTTTTTACCTTGGTTTCTCTTTAAGAATGGGATTGCTTGTGGCCTTTATTGGGTGAGGAATTTGTAAAGAGTAGGGAAGCTTGAAAGTTGCTGGAACATGTGCTAGTGGTACTTTTATAGCCATGGAAAGAAATGCAGTTTTGAAGATGAAGTTACGTTTCATGTAATGTGATGTTACATTTGTGGGGGTTTCCAGACTCAAAGGAATGAAGTAGCTGGAGTAGCCCGAAGTTTAGGGGGAAGAGGAGGATTTAAAGGACTAGAAAGGAGAAGCCAGTACAAATAGACTAACATTTCATTTTTGTCCAAGTGACTTAGCATCTAATCAGTTAAGTAGTCATGTGTGTGTGATGAATAAATTTAAAAACTGCAAGTTTATCTTGTCTAAAAACTGTTTTTTTCTTTCAGCTGCTTGATAATGTGGAAAATAAAATGAAAGGCACGTGTGTAGAAGGCACTATCCCTAAATTGTTCAGAGGGAAGATGGTGGTATGTATTTCATACCTTTCTCAAAAGTAATTTAAATTAGCTCTTGTTAGTTTTATAAAATTGAACTTCTGTGTTGTTTTGGGTTTTTTTCCAGTCTTATATCCAATGCAAGCACGTAGACTATCGATCTGAACGAATAGAAGATTATTATGACATCCAGCTAAGTATAAAGGGAAAGAAAAATAGTAAGTTATACTACTTCACCATGTTGGACGACTTTAGTGCCTGTAGTTTTCATATAGGTTTGTTGGTGCACAGTGATTGGAAATATGTGCTTTAGGACACCTTACTGAAAACATTTTCAATGCAGAGACTGTTTTTACCTGCATTACATTTCTTTTTTTTCCTTATTCCATTTCCTTTCCCTGCTCCTTCCTCCTTAATTCTCTCACTGATATCTTTTCATAGAACTCTAAGAACCTTAGGAGTTTTCTGGTGTCATAAAACTGCCATGGTGATCACAGTGGTATTGTCACAATAGTTATAATTTATATATAAAGATGAACTTGGATGAAATAGATTTTTATTTAGACCTGGCCATAGTAATAAGGAAAAAAAAGAATTAACTACTCAGAACATTGTAACAGTGGTCCCCTATCATCTCTTTGCTGAGCACTTGGGGTACAAGGCACAGGAAAGGATGTGTAAGAGGCCAGCAGACAGAGGCACCTGGCTTGACACTTAACAGCTGCAAAGTGAGGAGTTGTGGCAGACAGCTGTAACTGTGTCATTTTAAAAAAGACAGAAACATTCAAGCACAAACTGCCCTGTCCTAATATTTCATTTGATTAATATATTGCAGGCTAGAGTAAACTTACTTTTTTTTTCCTCTTTCTATAAAATTCCCCAATCTTTTTTCACTCAGTTTTTGAATCCTTCATTGACTACGTTGCAGTGGAGCAGTTGGATGGTGATAACAAGTATGATGCAGGAGAGCATGGCTTGCAGGTATTATTCTTTTTTTTTTAACCTGGTTTTAAATCTTATTTCTTTATCCTTGATAAAATAACAATGTTGCAAAACCCATTCTAGATTTTATCAACTGATTTTGGTGATGTTTCTTCTTAGACAAGCTTTTTATATAGGTCCTCTTATTTGGTGTTAGGTTTCTTGAAATGGAGCTCAGATTTTATAGCAATTTAATTTGTAGTGAGTTTTATAGGTCCAAGTCTTCCAGTTTCTAGAATGGTTCACTTTTCTACCAATCTCAAGAGTGAGAAGTTCTTCCTCTATGAGTAGTCTGTTCTTCCATGTGTCAAGTGAAAAAGCAGCGTAGCTCTAAAAGTAATTTCGGAGAGCTCATGTTTGTATTCTCAGCAAGAATACCAAATGAGCCCATGGAAATTAAACATTTATATGTGTCCATGTGTTTCTGAGCTCTTCAGTTGCACTTTGCTGCACCCACTGGAGTAAGCTGAAGTCCTTTATAAATAATGTTTTACTAAAGCTTATTTCTGCAGTTTTGACATACCAGGTTTTGTCGGTAATGTTCTAAATATTCTTTAGCTGTTCTTAGGAAGGTATAGCACTGTAGCCAAATCCTTATTGGCAGGATGCAATGAACATGAAATCCTTGATCAGGCGAAAATGAGCTTTTGCCTCCATATTCTCCCAATTTTATTTATGCAGGTAACTTGCTCTTAATGCTGTGAGGTGTCCACATATGCTTGTATGAGTGGCCTAAATTTAATTTAACTGAGTTCTTTTGTTACTGGAGAGATTCTGAGTAGCAGAATCTCTCAATCATGAGAGATTGGTGCAACATTAGGATACTCAAACTGTACCCAAGTTTTGAACCATTGTGGTGCACATTGTGTCGTCAAGTCTATAAAAGTCCATATGAACAGTGTTTGCAACAAACAAGTATTTTGAGTTGCTAAAAATCCTGCAATTTCAACTCTCTATTTCCTTTAAAATGTCTAGGAGGCAGAGAAAGGTGTGAAGTTCCTGACATTGCCACCAGTATTACACCTACAGCTCATGAGGTTTATGTATGATCCTCAGACTGACCAAAACATCAAGATAAATGATAGGTAAGTGGGTTGGTTGGTTTACTGTGTGGGCTGGGTTTTTTTTGTAGAATTCAGACCTGTGAATGTATTTTACCAAAAAATAGCTTCCCAAAATCCTTACTAAACTCTGAGAGGCAGACATGTGCAGTCACACACGGCGGAGGTCCCCTAAAGGTGCACTGGTTGAACGCTGAAGTTCGGAATGACAAATTGAATGCTTGGTCATTCATAGGATTGTTTTGACCATGAACAGGGGACTGCATCTTTTAATGGCTTGTGTAGCATTCTTTGTGCAGTGTGTGGCTAGGCTGCCACCAGAGTAAGCAGGATGAATAAGGAGTTACCTGCTTGCCCTCCATCTGTTTCCATGGATGGAGGGAGAGCCGTTTGCCCACTCACTCTAAGTAGAGGCTGATAATTTCTTGAGGTTGAAATACGTGGTTGGTTGTAAACTAAATGTGTTTTGCAATTGTCTCATTCTCACTGAGGTGAGGTATTTCGGAGTAATGTTCCAGTCCAGTGGTACCTATGCTAGGAAAGCTGCATTTGTCTGCTAGAAAATAACAGGTTTTAAAGCTTTTGCCTTGACACAGTGAATCCAAAGCAGGCCTAATTCAGTTGAAGTGCTCTTGCCCTTGTTACTGAGGGCATACTTTCCTGAGCTGCTTGAAAAGTTAATTTTTATTCCATATTTAAACAGTATAAATTCTGCCACTCTATGCAGCATGTCCTGGTTAGAAGTGGCATTGTAACAGTAACACATTTAATTTTTATACTTTCCTTTATGAGTACACATAATGTTCCATAGTAGTGCATAATAATGTGTGTCAATAATAATTGTATTAACTACAAATACAATTGTCTTAATTCTTTTCAAAACTAGGTTTGAATTTCCTGAACAGTTGCCACTAGATGAATTTTTGCAAAAAACAGATCCTAAAGATCCTGCAAATTACATTCTCCATGCAGTTCTAGTACACAGTGGAGATAACCATGGTGGACATTACGTTGTTTACTTAAATCCAAAGGGCGATGGCAAAGTGAGTACTGAAAAGCACCTAAAAGTATTTGTGTGTTGTAAATGCATACTTGCAGTTTTTATAAGGGGCAAGTCTTCAGAATTTTTGTCCTCTAAAAGAAGAGTGTGTACACGCTTGGCTTTTAACAAAAGACCATTTTACTGAGGAAATCCTTTCATTTGTGTACGTGTTGAAGTTCTTCTGCAATCAGATTTTATCCAGCATTTTTTTGAGGCTGACTTTGCTGAAGCAAATACGAGCATTTCCAGTGTTTCTGTGACTCAGAAGTTCAGCATGTTTGTGTATGTCCCACTGTTCCAGGTTTAGGTGACTTGATTGGATCGGACATTTATAGGTCAGGTGCTTCTTCCCTTGAGTTGACTGGTTTTGTGTGTACATGATTGTTAACAGTAAGAGCAGAAGTCAGATTTTACTGTGAATTTGTTGCTATTTGTAATTTATTCTTAATTGGCTTTATTCTTTTAATTTAAAATTTGATGCATATTTCTCTAAATATATGAAGAATTACTAGATGTCTTGTGAGTCACTGCTTTTTATTTCATTTTATAACAGATAAAGTCAATTTCTGTTTCCTACAGAAAATAGCTATTTGAATAACAGTCTTAAGAAAAGCTTCTTGGAATAATTATTGTGCTTTTGGTACTCATTGTAAAACATTCAGTAAAGGTTTGGTGTTTATGGGCTTCCTTATGCTGACCACAAGTAGCAGGTAGCACAAATTATACTGAACTAGATTTCCTTCTAAAAGTCATGCCGCTCGAAGGTAATTTTAGTTACTTCAAAGAGCTGAAAGACATGCCAGAAATAGGATTAATTTGTCATTCAGGAGCATGTTTTTACGTGTAAAATCACCTTTCTGTGAAACTTCCTCCCTAGTGGTGTAAATTCGATGACGACGTTGTGTCGAGGTGCACGAAGGAGGAGGCGATCGAGCACAACTACGGGGGCCACGACGACGACCTGTCCGTGCGGCACTGCACCAACGCCTACATGCTCGTGTACATCAGGGAGTCCAAGCTCAGTACGTGTCCTCCCTGTGCTCAAAGGGGACTTACAGGCAGGGAGTCAGGGCTCGGTCACCTCTGAACTGGTGGCAGCGTCCCTCCACAGCAGCACTGCGTTATTTCCGCTCGGAACGTAGGGATCCCACAGGATCAAGCAGCCGTTCTCTCCCTTCTGGAATGTATATGCTGCTCTGGGTCATCTTTTAGCTCAGTAAGGCACCTGCAAAGTGCTTCAACCTCGGCTGGTTTGTAGGATGGAAAAGTTAATGAACTGACTTCAGTAGTGGAATTAAATCAAATCGATTGTAAACGTGTAGATACACGTACGCTTAAAAAATGGAGTGGTGGAAAATATTTTTTTAATTCTGAGCTGAATATTTCATTCAAAAGTCTATGATACATATTTCATGGGAGTGATGCGTTTTGGCTTGTCATAGAAGTGCTTCTTTTTGCCAATGCATGATGATATCAAACCATGTTTTTAAGTGAAAGATGAAGAAAGCTGGTTTTAACTTCAAATCAGAGAGAGGTCTAGTGTGTATGAAAAAGAACCTGTTTGATGTAAATCTTGAAATAACATCATAAAATCTGCTTTATAGGTGAAGTTTTGCAGCCTGTCACCGACCATGATATTCCTCAACAACTTGTAGAAAGGCTACAAGAAGAGAAAAGGATAGAAGCTCAGAAGAGGAAGGAGAGGCAGGAAGCTCACCTCTATATGCAAGTGCAGGTCAGCTTTTGAAACAGATTAAGTTACAAGCACTTTACCATGAAAATTTAGAATATTGAACCACCCTGGAGGCAAACCTTGATTTTCTTTTTTTTTCTTCTTTAAATTTTTGTTCTGAAAGTGAAGAGAAATTATGATTTTAGTGCTTTTAAGTATATTTCCATTTGCAACGCATTGTAATAAAACACACAGTACTGTATGTTATAAACATTTCTGTTTTCTTTAGAATTTATTGTGCTTGTGAGTAAAAATAGTAAGTTCAGGTGAAAAGGAAAAGGACCAGGTTATTTCAAATGACTGCCCTGCCACTGTACTTTTATCTCCTTCAGGAATTATTTTCTAAACTTAGAATGTATCTAGCCATAGGCTGCAGGTCTGGACTATTGCCAAACTGAGCTCATCAAGTAGAAGCAGAAGGAGAGAGTGCTTATATTTGCAATTATCTTTTTGGAAAAGCCAGATGGACAAGATTGTTATGAATTGCCTTAAGGAACCCTGTTTATGGCTCTTTCCAGTGCCCATCTGGCACAGGGAAATAGAACCCATTTTCCACATGCCTCCATGTTTCCTTGCCTGTTCTCTCTGGTGTTGATAAGCAGAGATACTGGTGAAGTCCAGCTTGTTCTGCACTGCATTTGCTCTGAGTTTGCAGTGGGGCATGCAGCATTGCACTGTTTGTGCTTCTGTTTAGCAAAGAGTGCAGGGGAGCTGTGGGAGACACAGGAAAAGGGTTCAGTGGCCTCCTTGCACTGCACCAGTCACAGAATTATGTAGCCTTTTTATTTTCTCCAAGTGCCAAGATTGTTAGAGCACGTTTCAAGAGCTGGGATCTAAGCACGACTGTTTTTTAATTGCTTGGGATTTGTAAGAATTAATGTATTTAATTACTTGCACTGATGAGATTATCAGTCACAATTTTTTAATTTCATTATAATCTGGATTCTTGCAAATTTGCTCCCTGACAATATGAGTGGTGTTAGCACTGTGCCAGAGGGCCAGTGAGGTTGCACAGTAAAGCATCCTGAGAGGGTGTTATGTGGTACAGCTGGGCTAATCTGAATAGTAACCTTTAAATGTCATTTTTCAGATAGTGGCAGAGGATCAGTTCTGTGGTCACCAAGGCAATGATATGTATGATGAAGAAAAAGTGAAATACACTGTTTTCAAAGTATTAAAAAACTCCACACTTACAGAATTTGTTCAAAACCTCTCTCAAACAATGGTGAGTTTTTTGTAGCTGAATACCTGCATGTATTTATTTTGTTACATTATGGTTGTTTCATAACCCTTTCCTTCTCCACATATTGACAGCAATCATAATTTAGACCTTTGAACGTAGAGGATCTGTTTGAGTTAAATAAAAGCATCTTAGCCTGTTTTTCTCTTGTTTTGATTTAGTTTCCTGTCAAAATTTTTATTTATTTTAGGGATTTCCCCAGGATCAAATCAGATTATGGCCAATGCAAGCTAGAAGTAATGGAACAAAAAGACCTGCAATGTTAGATAATGAAGCAGATGGCAATAAAACGGTAAGTAGTCACTGAGAGATGATACTACTTCTGTGCATCTCCCATGATTTTTAGTTCCCTTTAAGAATATCTGACTTTGAGACATAAGATTTTTCAGGCTTTTAATTTAAGGCTAGTTTCATTTTATCTGGTGAGGTTTGATACTTGGGGAAGACTTGGTGTTTAGTGGATTAATTTGGATAGGAAGCAGGAGTTTGGTTGGTGCATGATTTTTCTGCTGTGGAAGAGATGGTGTGATCATGATTTCTTATGTTAGATTTAAACAGAAATGTCCCTTTGACAAAAGGGGCAAACCCTCTGGATTTAAGGAATTCTGTTGCTTAAAATGTAAAACGTCTCTAAATACCACAGGAAACAGAGATTAGTTTCTCTGTCCTTTTATTCTAAAATAATGCCCTTGCCATTATAAAGGTAGCTGTAGGTAAACTTTTGAAAGATAAAGAAGTGGGTTCATTTTAAGTAAAACGTACTGTTACTGCTTCATCACAGTTTTGGTGGGTTTATATCTATATTGGTTTGTCTTAATAATTTTCATAAACTTCATTTAACACAGCATTAAAAAACCCTTTTCCACTTGTAGAATGTCATAAAGTCCTTGTGTCTGATTAAAATGCAAATACCAGGTTGCATTATGTTCTTCAGAGACTTGTTTTTCTTCTCTCACATCTTTCTACATAGATGATTGAGCTCAGTGACAATGAGAATCCGTGGACAATATTTTTGGAAACAGTAGATCCAGAGATGGCTGCTACTGGAGCAACATTACCCAAATTTGACAAAGATCGTAAGCATATGGGCTAAACATTTCTAAAATACAAAATACTTTCATTTTGGGTGTCTCTCCAAAAACACTGTGCACTCCTTTTTTCAACTATGTTGTTGATGTATCTATCAAATTGCTACAGTGCTGAAATTAGTTTTTCTCATTCAGTTTTTCCTTCATTTCTCTTGATGTGGAAGACATGCTTTGCATGTTTTTAGATTCACTGAATAAATTTCTCTATATATTTTAAGGGCACTGAATTAATAAATCAAAGACACATATTTTTTATGTGTAAATAAAAGCATCTAGGTGATCTCCTTCCCCCTCCCCAAGCCTTACTTAAAATTAAATCTTGTTTTTTTTAATTTGTAGATGATGTAATGTTGTTTCTGAAGATGTATGATCCGAAGACTCGGAGTTTGAATTATTGTGGACATATCTACACCCCTATATCCTGTAAAATACGTGAGTTCTGAATTTCAATTTCCTTGCAATCATTGCAGTTTTTTAAGTAGAATGCACATGCTTTACCTTTAATAATAATTCCATCACTGAAACCAAAGGTTTCACCAGAAAGAAGCAAATTTTTGTTTCACCCAGCACCTGGGAGTTTTTTTCTCCATATGGTGTCAGTGACATTTTCTGCAGGTATGAGCCTCAAAACCCCACAGGTGGTCAGTTCATTGTTGCTGTACTCACCAGGTGTTACAGCTGTTTCAGACCTGTTGAAAAGCTTTGGGATTTGATACTCCCCTCCCAATAGTTTTTCAAACAACTCTTCTGCAGCCTTTCACTATGGCAGCCTGAGCAGCTGCTCAGCCTGAATTGGGTGTGAGCCTTGATTTTCATATGGGTCCATTTAAGGAATTCAGCAAATACCCACTGACTAAAAATATTTTAGTTTTTCATTTTGAATGCCTCATTTTGTTAACTTATACATATTTTTTTAATTTTGTATTTTAGCTGTCATTAATTTTTTTTTTTTTAAGATATTAAACCTTATTTTTGTTGTTCAAGTGAAGTGGAAAGAAACCATATATGTGTGTCTGGTTGAATGCCAACAAGGGAAACTTTAATGTGGAAGGCTCTCTTTCTCAGGCATTGTAGAGCCATCTACCCAGGGCAGAGAAAGGGATTCTCTCCCTTCTGTGGTTGGTCTCACCAGCAATTAGTGCAACACATTTGACATTCCTTTTTTTTTTCTCCAACAGGTGACTTGCTTCCAGTTATGTGTGAGAGAGCAGGATTTCCACAAGAAACTAACCTTATCCTCTATGAGGTTTGGATTGATACACTTTCTGTAACTTCTTTGTCTTTTGCATGCTGTAAAGAAAAAAAAGGATTTATTCATTTAAAAAAGTTGCTCATAACAATGGTAATTTATAATTTGCAAGCACTGTAATCTGTAACTTTAAACTCTACAGCACTGCAAAATAGTAGCAGCAGAGAGTTAACTTCAAAACAGATTTTATATTAAACAGATAAAGGTGTAAAGCTTTAAAATCAAAAAATATCTCCATGAAGTCCTGTATGGGCAGCTTTGTTGTGCTAAACCTGTGTTGCTGAGTTAGAGGAGCTAACACTGCTGACATTATTGGCCATTGTGTTTTTAGTGCCCACCTTAGCGAAGTTGAGAAAATGTTGCATCTTCTCCTTCCTTCCCCACCAAAGTCAGCAAACAAAATGCTTTGTGTGTTATGCTGGTTCTGCCCAAATACACAAGCAGTGAATCTTCATAACTGCTACATTTGTTGAGTGCTGATGATGCACATCTTGCCAAGGCAAAGTCCTTGCTAGAGTACGAATAAGGAATCGGGTTTTTGTTGCAGTTTCTGGTAGCGGTGGTGCTGCTCTCTGGGGTGGTTCTGGGGCAGCACACACGCTGCCATCCTAAAAAGCAAGCTGTACTCCTTGCTCTGGACAGGTCAGGGTTACAGTGTCATTCCAGTTTGTTTACACAGGTGCTTTTATCCCTGGGTCAGCTCAGAGGTCAGCCTGCAAGTATAAATATGTAATATGTATATAGATATTTAATAATACATGCATTGGATTTGTATAGATACATATCTATCCATTTGTCTCAGTTGAAAGAATGTACAGGTTACCTTATCTGATGATTTCTTCGCTATTGTGACCTTTATTTGTGACCTCTTTTTTTGTCTTTTATTCTGTGGTCAATAATTTTTGGTCTTTATTGCAGGAAGTTAAACCCAATTTAACAGAAAGGATTCAAGACTATGATGTGTCTCTTGATAAAGCTCTGGATGAACTCATGGATGGTGACATCATAGTGTTTCAGAAGTATGTATTTTAAGGGGGCACCTTATTGCAATTAAATCACCTGGTTCACTTTGAAAGCTGAACTTCCTTTAAGCTTTTTTATCAAGAGCAGTAGTAGATGTGTTCTCTGCAGTTCTCTTTTGTTTATTCAAAGGGAAATGAGCAAATATCAATGGTATTTGAGTATCACAAGCCACATTACTTAAGGAAAAGGTGTCCTCCTACTTTAGACAACCAATAACTTCAATGGCTCATAGTATTACCATTGTGTTCAGCAGTGCATCTGATTTGTGCAGCTTTGTACTGGAGCCCCTGTAACACAGACACCGAAGAGCCTTCCAGCATTTCAGATCTTGGGCTCAGTACCATGGCCACTGGACAAGGCTCTTGGAGCTCTTTCAGCCCAGAACTACACTGAACTGCTTTCCTTTTTGCCTCTCCCTTGTGCTCGGTCAGGTCCTTGCTGGTCTGCAGTGAGGAGATGCTCCTAGTTTGCCTGAGCATGTGCCACTCATAGGTGTACCGGTGCTTCAGCTGGAGATTTCTCCAAGGCAAAAGGGGAGCTCCTGCATCTTGGGTCCGATAAAGGGATCTTTCATAAGCTTGGCAGGGCTATAAATCAGCATTTCAATGCTCTCACTCCTGATGGTCACACCCAACTGTGTTGCTCTGTTTCTCTCCATGGGCTGACAGTGGGTGGAAGCCAGCTAGTCTATCTTCAGCACTCTTACCCCAGATTATGTGAGATGAATGTATTTCTCATGTCATGCCTTGGAACTCGCATTCCCAGTTGACCCAGTTGGTGTTATGCACCCTTGGCTGGCTGCTGACTCCTGGGTAAGTGCACAGCTTGTACCCTGGTGCTATTTCTCTGCAGAGAGGTTGGGGTACCAGTCAGGAGTGACCCAAACTGGCCCCTGTGCCCACTGTTCTGCCTCTCTGTGCCAAGGAATGTTGTCTGTCTGGCCTCCGTGCAAAATGATTTCATACAGGGGTTCATGGAAAGCTGTGCAGCATTAGTACAGACACACAGGGATGTGCCAGGGTGGGAGGGAGGGACAGCTCCTGCTGCAGTGGTACAGTGAACCCACAGAACCAGGAGTAGGCCAGGCTGCCAAGGGAGCAGCACAGCGGGCGCTGGGCCCTGCCCCGCACAGACACGTGGGGCTCTGGGTCACTGCTGCCTGCACCAGCCCTTCTGTGTACCAGTGCAACTCTTGAAAAGGTTTCTAAACTTCATTTCTGCATCTCTCCGCTGTTGCTGACCTACTGTAGAACATGTTTTTAAAAGCCCCAACTGCCTGTGTGTGTACCAATGTGATGTGTAATGGTATCATTTGTTTGCTCTTGTAGGGATGACCCAGAAAATGATAACAGCGAGCTCCCCACAGCTAAGGAGTACTTCCGTGACCTCTATCACCGTGTGGATGTCATTTTCTGTGATAAAACCATCCCCAATGACCCAGGCTTTGTTGTTACTTTATCCAATAGGATGAATTACTTTCAGGCATGTGTCCTGTTTCTCTTTTGTTTCCTTGCTTGGAAAGTCACTTCTGCACTAGTTCACAAATGCATTATACGTACTTTTAGAAAAGTTCTAAAACTATCCATGTACATTTTTTGCATTGTGTACATTTAATTTTAAATGAAAAATTTAAGGAAGCCACTAAGACTTGTGAGAAGAAAATACTATAAACCCCCCAGTTTTATTAATAATGGGTTATTTGATAATCGGGTTCTTTCTTGGTAAACCATTCTGCTCTGTCAGGGAAATGATATTCTCATGAAATTATGCATTTGCTTTCAAAGTGATATGTAAAACTTGTGCAGCTTTTTGTTCATTAAAAGGAAAATACCTTGGGAATCTAGTGATCACCTATTTTGTGCCTGTAGTATCAACAACAATATTTATTTTGTAGACCAGGCTGTATTGCTTTCTTCACACAGTGAAGTTTAATGCTCAGTGACACTAACAGATCAAGCCTGTTGTTGATAATAGATGGGTTGGGGTGTTTAGATGAGAAAAACTGGGCATGGAAACATATGAAAAAAACTGAAATAAGGTTGGTCTGATCTATTAAGAGCCTGAGTAGATTTGACTCCCTGCAGTTCTCCTGCGGTTGCTGTTTTTTCAATGTCAAAAAAATCACTTAAAACCAGATCGTTTTATTTTCTGTCCCCAAAGGCAGAAACTTTGAGCATCTGCATACAGAGGGAAAGTCAGGGATCAATTTTGCTAAACTGTTCTCGTCATCTGTTTTTAGGCCAACTGCTCTTACTTTTTTTTCACTTGAAGTGTAAGGTCTGTATGGTTTGAGGTTTTTTGGTAAGGCAAAACCAGAATGCCCCTGCCTTTTGTGAGGCAGTGATGTGAAGTGTACTCATGGGAATAATGTGGTGTTATTACTCAGCAAGCTGGAGTGAATTAAAGAAGTGGGAATCTTCAGAGCAAGTCTTACTTATTTCCCTAATGCTATAATTAAAAAAAAACAAAACCAACCCAAAACAACAGCAAAAAGCAACCAAACAACAAAAACAAGCAAAATAAGAATGGAACAGTTGTGGATTTAGTGGCCTTTTGGCAACAGTAACTTACTGTAATAAAACAGTTTCCTCTTTTTTTTCTTAGAATATCTTGTTCTGTGTCAACTGTTCAAAAGCTAACAATACTAATTCATTTAGCCTTGGGGAGGTAGGCATAGTGGGTTCTCTCAGAATTCCAGTAGCATAATGTTCCTGTCATGGAGTGAATGACTGTATGATTGTAGAGCAATGTCATAACTGTGTGAAACAATTTAGAACTTACCAAAAATTTATTTTCAGGTTGCAAAGACAGTCGCTCAGAGACTTAACACGGATCCAATGCTATTACAGTTTTTCAAGTCCCAAGGGTAAGATGAATTCCTTATTATTCTGTGTCTGAGCTGTTCCTCAAAAATTAGCCTTTTCCAGGTCATTAACTAGTTCTCTACCAGTAAGATGTTACCTTTCTGGCAAGCACAGCAGGTTGCTTTGGCAGTTGAAGTATTGCAATGTCTGCCTCTAAAGCCTCAAAGAATTGCATGTTTTATAAATTGCTAAGCTAATGCAAGTGCTGTTTCAGTGAATACGGGTTTCTAGAATGGACGAAAGCAGAAACAAACACACATAAAAGCAGTATTTTTGCTGATTTTACAAGAGTTACTTCACTGAATTCCCCCCTCCTCCCTCAAAGTCTGCAAATGAGGTTTTATGAAGATGACAACAATCTAACAGGTTCACAGGTGCTCAAAGGGATATTTCTGGTTGAAGTGGTGGTTTTACACATGTTTGTGTAAAACTAGATTTGAATCTGTATAAAACCACAGCAGAAAGTATTGTGTTATAGCTCTGTGTATGTGCTCCAGGAGCAGTGCACACACAAAACTTACAGCTTTCTGTATTCGTGGAAGTGTAGATGCTCTTTAGTTGCCTGAGGCTCTCTCTCTTCATCACCAGTGAGAATCTGAGTAGCTCTTTGTAGTTTCCAGTGCTGTGGTCACTGTGGAATTTGCTGTGTCATATGGCTCCACAAATTAACCTTTCACAATCTAAAGCATGTGCTGCTATGCCAGTCATTTCAGAGGAATGTGGGTCTGCCAGCCTTGCAGCACTGACATGAGCTTGTAAACATCCAGGAGAGTTAACACACACCCTCAATGGTTTTCTGTTCCCACAGCCCAGCTGTGTTTAAAAATCACTGAAGTTCTCTGTGTTGTGCTGCTTAGGTTGTGTTAGCAATTACATGAAACTGGAAGCCAGTAATAAAAATGTCCTTGGTGCTTCAATTTACTGAGCAGTGATTGGTTTTGAAGAGATGGATTTTAAGAACATGTTTTCTTTCCTTCTGTAGTTACAGAGATGGCCCTGGTAATCCTCTTAGACATAATTATGAAGGTACTTTAAGAGATCTTCTGCAGTTCTTCAAGCCTAGGCAACCGAAAAAACTCTACTATCAACAGGTAAGAGTCTTTTCTTTTTATTGGGATGAGTTATAAAAAATAATTCTGCCCTATTCAAAGTATGCCTAAAGTGTTTTTCTTTTCTTTCTTAAGCTCAAAATGAAGATAACTGATTTTGAAAACAGAAGAAGTTTTAAATGCATATGGCTAAATAGCCAGTTTAGGGAAGAGGTGAGTGAAGCCATTACACACTTGCTGTCATTTCTGTGTCACAGCTGGTATGGCTGTGGTTATGGGTCCACACCTAAGTAACACAGAATTAGAACAAAGTTGTACATGATGTAAAAAAAAAAAAATCTAACAAAACAACAGCAAAAAAACTGAAGAGCACAAAAAAAATGTAAAAAAAATCAATATGTTAACAAAAGTTTGGAAGATAACATAGGTGTTGACTTAAGTTATCTTTTCAAGATGAGTGGTTAAGGGGAGCAATCCAGTGTGTTCTGTGCTTTATTTCATGTGGTTGTTTTTTTCTAATGATTTTTGTGTTTCAAATTCCACAGGAAATAACAGTATATCCAGATAAGCATGGGTGTGTGCGGGACCTGTTAGAAGAATGTAAAAAAGTTGTAGAACTCTCTGAAAAAGGTTCAGGGAAATTAAGGTAAAGTTGGAAGACTATGATTTATTCTATGTGATTGTGTAAATTTTATGCAGCATTTATTATGCATTTATTAATTTAAAATCGATAATATATTAATATTTATGCATTTATTAATTTAAAATTAATGAATTTTGTTTATTAAGTATCTGTAGAATTTAAAATACCATACAAACCATTATTAACAGATGAAATGTAATATTGTGTTAAAAGCTTCCAGATTGCCACTGTTAAGGGTACTTCTTAATTATAAATATGAATTTTACAGTTATTTATTTATTTTGTATTTAGTAAAGTTACATCCTTGAATTTCATCAATTGCGTTTGTTAGTCATGACTCACTGTTTAAAATCCAAGCATTTCATGCTATTCACTTCTTAGGAGTTACAGGGGTTAAAAGTGAGGTCATTTAAAGAGGATATATTCAATAATCTCCACTAGAAACCTATATTTTGTAGTGGCACATCCTGTCTTTTTGCCGTGAGCCAGAAATAATTTGACCTCTTACTTCTTTACTGCTTAATTTTTACTGAAGATTGAATTTAAAATTTTATAAATACAATAGCAGCATCAGTTTACATTCTACGCTAATCTCTCTCAGGGTTTGAGAAAGAAATGTTGCACTGATTTTTTTTTTTTTTAATTCATTTTTTAAAAATGCTTTTCCTGTTTATCCTTAAGGCTGCTAGAAATTGTAAGTTACAAAATAATCGGTGTCCATNGATCTGCTAACTTGCCTCAAAGATCAGAAATCGAAAAAAAAAAGTTTCCAGTGTAAACTGTAATGAGGAGTTGACAAGAGGCCTGTGTTACTGTCAGCTAGTTCTGCACTGATAGAAGATTTCTTGTTAAAAAAGCCATTCAGAGAAGCCAGGAGAATATTTCCTGAGAAGGGGAAGCAGAAGTGCTGTCATGCCAGGAATGAGGGGACTCTGATAAAAGACTGTCAAACAACGTGGTTCTTTCCATTGTTTTTGAATAGAATTGTTTGAAATCAGTAACAGTACACCAGTAATGCTTTCAGCTTTTTAATAACTAGAAAAACAACCTAAAAACTTCAGTTTCTTTTTGTGAAAGTTTAGCTGATTGGAGTCACAATTCTCTGTCTGTATCTAGGAAATTCCTCTGGACCAGGTAGATATAGATAAAGAAAATGAGATGCTAATCACAGTGGCACATTTCCACAAAGAGGTTTTCGGGACATTTGGAATTCCATTCTTGCTGAGGATACACCAGGTGCAGTATGCCTCCCTTTTTCTGCCTGTGGGATTATACTGATGATGTTTTCTTTAAGTACTGTCAAAGAAATGCATTAGTGTAAGAGGTGTGTAGGAAAATACAGCTCTTGTATCAAAGGTTCTGCCCCATCTGTGCTTCTTCATGGTTAAATCATTTCCCAGCTCAGTTCCTTTTGCAAATCCAGGTTGTTCAGTGTTTCGGTGGGCCTGTGCAATACTTAGAAAGCTGGCATTTGGCAGCAGCTGTCATCCTCTGCCCCCTGCAGAATCCTCCAGCAAACCAGAGCCCTATTTCCAGCAGCACTTGAGTAACTGCAGTGCCAGGTTGTTGGCAAAAGTGGCCCTACCATGGTTGCTCTCACTGAGACATGATTATGGAAAATGGGGTTGCTTTCTCCTCCATCACTTTCTGAGATGACTTTGCATTTCATGCCTTCTGTAATTTGATGTGCTTTATCATCTAGGGCTGAAAGTTGGTACAAGAACAAAAGCTAATTTTGAAAGCTTAACTTAAATTCTCAAGTTTTTCTGTGGTGCTGCTCCAGTTGAATGTCACCCAGATTCTCTTAATATCAATATGCATTTCTGGAAGCAGTTAGCCATTTGCTTCTAAACTTTTTCTGGTCCATGTATGTTACTTTGTATGAAAATTACTTACTTTAAAATTTGGGAATGAGAAATACGTCCATATCTCTCTACCTCTAAAACTCTAAAATTAGAATTTTACTAATTTCCATATTTTTGATCAAAGAGTAAAACCTGTGTGGTGATTTTTGATGGAAACAATTTGTTCTGCATTTCCTTGTTATGACAGTTGAAATATATTATTCATCTTTAAGATGATGGTATCTGTCGCTTTTTTGGGTGGTGTACATAGAGAGGGAGCAGAAATATATTACAAAAAGTAGTAATATGCTTAGCAAGAATATGGGTTTTTTTACAAGTTCATGTTCTGCTGCTGATTTTCTAATTTTGCTTCTTAACTTTAACCTGACCTGCACATATCTGTGGCGGTGCCTGGCCAATTTATGGGGCAGTTTGCATAATGACAAATCAATAAGACTTAAATTTCCTGAATTTAGAGCAGGTTGCCTGCTGTTGTTCCATTTTGTAGAGAACGATGTTGACACTTGTGTAATTTTCTAAATAACAGAGAGATTGAGGCAATGTTTTTCAATGAAGCTTAAAACAGGAAATACTAACAACTTCCCTTCTTTCCCCTAGATTTTTTTGACATTAAAAATCTTGTTTATTATTAGGGTGAACACTTCAGAGAGGTTATGAAGCGGATTCAGACAATGCTGGACATACAAGAAAAAGAATTTGAAAAGGTAACTTCAAGTTGGGAGAGTTTTTATTGCTGACTGTAAACCCTAAATGAGTTTATTGTAGTAGGCTGGAAGACCACAGACTTGGGATAAGCGTAGATTTTGTGTGATAGAACAGGTGCTTGACTGAAATAATGCTTTTTCTAGGAGTAATTAGTTAGGATGGGTAGGATCAGTATTTCTGTACTGCATCAGGAGAGATATTCTGCAAAACATTGAAGTAACCCAGCAAAGTGTAGCTGGTGTGGGACCTTTAGAAGCCACCCCCACATCACATTCCTGCTCAGAGCAGAACGTGACTCAGTCAGGTTGTGCAGGGCTTTTTAGTTGCAATTTGTAAACTCCCAAGGGTGGGAATTCTGCCCTGTTCTGGACACTGTGTTTTAGAGTATTTCCACTGTCAGTGGGAAGGCTTTGCTTTCTATGCATGTAGTCAGAATGTTTCATTTTGCAACTGTGCAGTTTTTTGAGAAGAGCCTGCTCGCGTGCACCATCCTGCAGGTGGTGGAAAACTATAGATACCCTGCCAGCCTTTTCTTCTGTGGCCTCAACAGAACCCATTTCCCAGAGATTCCTGTATACCAGGTTCCCCCCCAGTCCTCTCACAGTCTCAGTGGACTTGCTTCAGTTTGTTGCCCTGTCTTTTTCCCTGGAGAGCTTGAACCTGGACACAGTATTCCAGGATGTAGGTTCATGATTTTGCAAGCATTTATTTTGTCCCATTATCCAGGTTGTTGATGAGGGTTTTAACTAGAATTGGCCTTTTTCAACCCCTGAAGAATACTATGTATATAACCAGCTGCAAGACTGTGAACTTAGGCTTGTAAGACTTTATTTCAATGTCATATCCTACCACTTGGCTTTTTTGGTTTTTTTCCTTTGCATAGTTTAAATTTGCCATTGTAATGATGGGCCGACACCAGTATCTCAACGAAGATGAGTATGAAGTGAACTTGAAAGATTTTGAGTCCCAACCTGGTAAGTGGTTAGACAACCTCGCTTTTCTCTTGGCCTGCTGGAGTTGCTCTGCCAGTTGTTATAATGGGTTCATCTTTGACTCAGGATGCAGAGAGTTTGTTCTTTTTACATGACATACATTAGATGTAGTGACTAAGCAAGTATTTATATACACCTGTGTGCACACCGAGCAGTGTTACATGTATGTGTTACTCCAAGAATATGTATTTTATAGGCATGTAGGTAAATAATTTCTTTCCTTTTGAGTTAAAAGATTGCATGTGAATGACCAAATGGGTCCAGTATCAGTAGAACACACTTTGCACGTTGTCTTTATTGTCTGTCTGTCCCCTTGCATGTTTGATTCTCCTGTAAAGATAATTCTTGTTTATTCTTGATATCCTCAATGAATCTGAAAGTCCTAACAAGACATTAAATACGTCAATAAGATGCTGTTTAGACGCTTTTTTCCCTGAGAGATGATTCACCAAGGCAAAAATGCAGCTCCATTCTAAATTTGTCTCTGGATAGATGGGTTATCTTGTTTATTTGACTGATATTTAGTTTTCTATTTTATTAGACATTTGCACATGGGAGAAACCAGGTTAATCCTTCAGGAGTTCCACCACAGAGTGTTTTCATAGTCATAGAATGGTTTGGGAGGTGCCTTAAAGACCATCCCATTCCACCCTGCTGCCAGGGCTGCCACATACCAGGCAGGTCACTCAGGGCCCCATCAAACCTGGCCTTGGACACTTCAGGGATGGGGCAGCTACAGCTCCTCTGGGCAACCTGCACCAGTGCTTCTAAATCCAAATCTCTCCTTTCCTTCTTTGGAGAGTTCTGTTTGGAAATGGCACCTTTGGACCCACAGTTAGGGATGCATTGAAACCTTTGAATTCATTGGGGTTTCTGCTCCCAGCTTAGCTGAGTGTTCCCCTCTGTGAGTTGCACTGACACTCTGCAGTTCTATTTTTCTGACAATTAAGAATCCTGGTTTTTATTAATAGGTTTTGCTAGGGTTGAGCTTTCTCCAATTTTTTCCAGCTGTGCTCTGGATTAATATAACAGTTGTAAAGAAATCTTGTAACTGCCCATTTATTTCAAAACCTGCAGAGAGTTAAACCTGTGTTATTACTGGGCACTTGCAGGAGCCTAGCAAACAGACCTTTTGTTGTGTATGTAGCACAGGCAGGCTTGTGGCTCGTGGCTTGCCAGA
Source organism: Tichodroma muraria (assembly GCA_013390105.1). Classification (NCBI taxonomy): domain Eukaryota; kingdom Metazoa; phylum Chordata; class Aves; order Passeriformes; family Sittidae; genus Tichodroma; species Tichodroma muraria. The sequence goes on along the minus strand of WAAG01042427.1, from coordinate 63,054 downwards.
GCTGTGAGTGCCTGCAGCTGCACAAGTCCCCCAGAGCCCGGTGTGTCACTGCAGGACCTCTCTGTGCACTGCTTGTGAAGGGTCTCTGGCTGGTCAGCTCAGAGGTGGACGTTTCTCCACAGACAGATAAACTCTCTCTTGTGAGGTCAGCGCAGGCAGAGTCCTGATTTCATTCTGGGAGTCATCCCTCTTGGATCAGGGAGGCAAAGACAATATTCTGGAATGAACTGCTGGACTTGATGAGCCAGGCAGAACCAATGGTGCCAAAACAGCTCGAGAAGCTAATCAGGTGACCAGGTCAAAGGCACGGAACATGCCAGAATGTGGAAAGGGGAGAACTTGAACTGTTTGTAGGAATTGTAGGGAATGTGAGAGCAAAAGGTTTTAATTTGAGAGTTCATGGAATTCAGCCCTGTGACAGAATATGCTTTGATAGAAATAATTTCTACAAATGCCAAATTTTAACACTCATTGGACTGATGGAACCAAAGCTGTGGCATTGTCCAGTTTGATTGGTGTAGCTGATGTCAGTAGTGTCCCTCTGCTTCTGCCAAGGTACACTAACTATAGCCATGACTGCGCTGGCATCAACCATGTAGGATCTAATTTCTTTCTTCAGAAACATTCAAATTCTTCCACTAAGATTGGCAGTTCTCTTTTAATTTGATTTTGACCATCATGTCAAACAAGAAAAAAAAAAAACAAAATAATTTTGATTGAAGAAAATATATCACAAAATACAGATGCAGGCAACCAACAAGGTCACGTGTTTTATGCTTTAGTGGTTGCAGCTGATGGCTTTGAATGTAGAATGTACTTTCCTTGCTGGAGGCCTCTTTAGTTTCTGCCTTTATCATTTCACTTCAAAGAACATTTGATGCTCTGCATTGAGAACATCTTAAAAGAGAATTTCTCCCATTTGCAAGAAGTATGTGGACTGTGGTTTTTCATGAAAACTAGCAGTAGAATAAATTATAATGAGTTGAACAAATTAAAAAAATCTGTATATTTTCTTTGCAATCTAAGTGACTAGAGCTTTTTCTTAGAAAATAAAGAGGAGGGTCAGTTTCATGGTTTCTTAATTAGCATTGTTTGCATTTTACATGAATTTAACAGATATTCCCACTTAAACCAGGTGATAGAATAACAGAGATTATGGCAGATACTCTTGGTTGTCATGTTTCAGTAGCAGATCCTGCCCTTCGAAACAGGCTCAGCACTTTGGTGCAAGCTGGTACTGTGATGTGCCTCTGGCCATAAGCTGTAACAGTGGTTATCTTGCTTTAGCACACCCTTCAGTGCTGTACAGTCCTGTGGGTGACTGAAGAAGAGAAAAAGCAGGTACCTGATGCAGAAGGAGCTGTGGAATGTGCTGTTGGAAGGAAAGCCCTGCCCACTGACTGCGGGGCTGCTCTGCACTCCTCTGCCCTCCCCGTGATTCCCAGCAAACTGTGGGCAGGGCACACAGGAGTAGTTTGTGTAGTGGAAACATTTTTCCAATTTAGTCTTAAAACTTCATTATTTTTTTTCTCTTTTCTTTTCTAGGCAACATGTCTCATCCAAGGCCATGGCTAGGGCTTGACCATTTCAATAAAGCCCCAAAGAGAAGTCGCTACACTTACCTTGAAAAAGCTATTAAAATCCATAACTGACTTACTTAACCAGATTGTCAAGGCAAGGGACAAAAATAAGTGTGTGTGTGCACCTTTTTAACAACTGTAGAACTTTGGTACACGTGCACTATATCTGAAGTCTTCAGCAAGAGGATTTGCTGCTGATGTTAATTTTATTTTGTTGAGGCTGTTCAGTTTGGCTTCTCTGTATCTATTGACTGCCCTTTTTGAGCAAAATGAAGGTGTTTTTATAAAAGCTTGGATGCCAATGAGAGTTATTTTATGGTAAACGTAATGCAAGGCAATTGTCAGCATAATGAGGGAAGAGTTTAGTAGAACAGTTGACATTGGCAGAATTTATTTGTCTGTAGTACGTTTATAGATGGCATAAGCTGACTGGCTGCCCTTCCCGTGTGGTGTTCACCATCACTGCAGCTAGTAAGTCTTATGTTTAGACTCACATCAGATTTATTTCCTTCAGTTATACTTTAAATGACATTTTTGTGCATTTGTAAATGCAAAAGAAAAACTCACATCATCAATAAATAGCAATCTCTACTTCATTGTGTACATTGTTGGCACTTATTCGGGATTTTTGTCTCCTCCAGCTTCATAGAATCTTTTTTAATAAACTAGTTTTCATTTAATTTAGTCAATACTTTGCATCCGGTTTTGCCAAGTGGATGCCCCGAGTCCTAAAAAGAGATATTTGGGTCTTTTTATTAAATTTCCAGCCACTGAGAAATACCGTTGTGATTGATTATGCCATCTTCTGTCAAATAGAATGACACTCAAAAGTTGGCAAAAGCAAGTGAAACGATTTTAAATATCATTAATTTAGTTACCATGGGAAGAGATGGGGAAAACACAAGAACTAGCCTTTTAGCACAGAGGGCATGCTCACTAGTGTTTAGTAAGCTGTTGACTTTGTATAAAAAAGGAGGAAAAAAAAACGAAAAAAGAAGAAAAAAAAACGAAAAAAGAAATTGTATATTTAATGAATGAACATGTACAATTTAACACTTGGAGGTTAATTTTATTGGGTGAGTCTGCAAGTGAATTTCACTGATGTTGATATTCATTGTGTGTAGTTTTATTTCAGTCCCCAGACTGCTTCCTTTTCTTTGGAGCTAATGCCAGCCGCGTGTCTAGTTTTGAGTGCAGTAAAGATAGAATCAGCAATTCACACCTAATTTTACATTCTTTTCCAGTATTTTGTTTTGTTTCTGTAGCCGCAGTGTACAACTCCTCTTCCTGTATATTGCCTTTTTTTGCTGGAAAATGTTGTATGTTGAATAAAATTTTCTATAAAATTTTTTTTGATGAGTGATGACATGGACATTGAAGATTTCTCCTCTCCTTGGAAGTAGAGTTTTGGGAAAGGTTTTAATTCATGAAATTTTGCTAAAGGTGTGGTTTTCTTTTTCCTGAAGTGTTGACAATTGTATAATCCTCACTGGTTGTTTTGGGGAAACTTTGTGAGGTTTCTGTTTAATAGTTTTGGGGTTTGGAGGTTTTTTTGAGGTTTGGTTTTTTTACGTCCTGACTAGTCATATTTGAGCTTAACAAATAAAAGGTTTTCCAGGAAAGGAGCCATGTACAAAAAAGACAAATGGAAAATTATTTTACTAGTTTGTTTGTAAAGCTTGTAGTAGAGTCTTTGTGGTAGACTGGACTCTGCCTGCCTGTACAAAGTTTTGTGGTCCAGATTCTCAAGTCTAATATTATAAATGGTGTAAAGTGAAATCTGGAGTCTCTAAAGGTAAGGTCTCTTCATAGAGTAATAGATTCCCTCTGTAATGTGTTCCCTGTATTCATAACCAAAACAGAAGGTGCAAGTTCTAGGTATGTTTGATTCTCTTTTTAGTTTGTATCTTGCAGTGCATTTAACTGTCTCTTATTTCCAGTCAAGGCGAACTAGTTGTTTACTTTTGTTTTGTTGTCTGAGTGTGTAGATTAGCCATAGAGGGAAGTGCTTAACTGGCATGCCTTAAGTGGAGAAGGCTTTCCTTTGCTTTGCATTTCCATCAAGCTGGTGAGAATTCTACCATCCCAGGGGTGTTTTTACTGGTACTTAGATTGTCTCCACAGGCTTTCAGTAAATGTCAGGATTTGTTTCCAAACTGTTTCTGTGAATCAGAGGCTCTGGTCAGCAGTAGTAAGCCCTAATTATATTTAATGTTGTTTCGACTGATATAAAACTGAGCTTGTATCTGAATGTCACTAAGTTTTCACATTAGTTTTTAGGATGGTGGCAGCGTTTAGAGACTACCTTAAGAAACACAATCTTTCCTATTTCAGAAGAAAAAGCCGCTAGCAGTAGATTTTGGGTGCCTTTTGGGTTTTAGATAACTGGATTTTATGTGCTTCAGTATTTGTGCTAGCTTGGTGAAGTCCATATTTTGAGGCATTCCATATGCAGTTTTCAGTTACTGTAGGATTTTCTGAAATAGAAATGTTCTGGAGCACAAGTAACTTGTCACTCAAATGTGGAAACACCTATGAAGAGGACAGGAGGGTTTCTCAGGTGCAGTATGTTTGTTTAGTTCATTTAAAAAAATTTGCAAGAACACAGTCTTCAAAATTGTCACGCTTTCCATTTCTTTATTCAGATTTTGGAATTACCTGGTTAATAAACAGTGAATGCATGAAATTAAGGTAATGGTAACATAAGTGTTAAGCAATAAGGATGTAATTTCTCGGTACACAGCATCAGAGCAACATGTTGTTAACGGCCCATCCGAATTCTCCCAAAAAATAGAGCATTGTTCCTGTAGATTTACATAGTGCCTTTTATCCTAAAGGAGTCCAAAGCATTCTGTGAAATCTGAGCAGATCACAGCAGTAATAGTTGCTGACTAGAGAGCGACAGCCAGCCCCAGCCCCCTTCACCCGCCCAGGCTGGCACAGCGCCCCGGACGAGGCCGTGCTGGACGCGCCGGGGCCCGGCCGTGGCCTCCCCGCAGGACGAGCAGAGCGAGTGCCTCCCGCATCCCGGATCTACCTCAGCTGCTGCCCTCCGGAGCTCCTCCAGCATCCCCGTGCCAGCATCCCCGTGCCAGCACCCCCTACCCAGCCTCCGGAGCTCGGACCGCCCGGCGGCGGGCGCTGCGCTGGCGGCGGGGCAGCGCCCACATCGGAGCCACGCTGGGGGCTTGCTGTGTTTGATACCCTCTGTGAGAAATCGCTTTCTGTGGGAACTGTACATATTGTAAATAAAACGGCCCAGGGTGAACGCTGCAACACTGTCTTGGCTCTTCATTTTGGAGAGGAGTGGGAGTTACAGCTCTTGCGTCGCTCAGAACTCAGGGAGATTTTGATCAAGTGGGTGAAGTTTACAAAATTCAGCCAAATTGTGCGTCAGGAATGGCGTTAGTAATGTAAGGTGTGCTGGCCAGAGGGTAAATTCTGACTTGTGCATCATCTTCCACCGTTTGAGTCCTTGTTTTTCCTGAAACATTTTGGTATTGAGGTGGAGAGTGTCGCTGTTTGTAGAGGGAGCAGCAAGTGTCATTTATTGTTGGCTGTTAAACCTGACTGGTCTTTGGGGTCAGAAGAAGGGGGAAATGTTCATATGTGATGTATCCTAATCTGGTTCCAAATCTGTATTCTATTTCATTTCTGCCCCAGGTGATATTGAAGTTAGCTGTATACCAAGCACAGCAGGAAATTAAGTTTGCTATGGGTGGAAGCCTTTATTTTTTATTAAATAGTTGTGTAAAACTACTGTACCTATAAATAGTGGTGTAAAAATGTCCTAACTACTGTTAAATACCTCTTGCACATCTCAAGTAATATATTTATATAATTTCTTTGCTATGTGTGTATTCATGTGGATTTGGGTTTTGCACCTTTCCTGATTAATGTCACTGACTTGGTGCATTATTTATCACTAATTAACAGCAACGCTTGTGATTTCACAGCCAGATATTAAAATTGAGAAAAATCTTAACATCCTAAAAAGATGTGTGAATTGGTAAAACCTGTTGTGCTGCCATCCTTGTGGCTGCCTTTCATCCTTGTGGGTTTGTGTTCCATTAGGTCTCGGTAGGTTGGGTGACCAGCGGAGGGGCAGCCGCTGGCCTTGGTACAGAGGGGTGAAAGCTGGGGCAGCCGCTCTGGGAGTGGCCTGGCCTGGGTGTTGAGAGGCTGCAGAGTGTTGGCTCTGGGTTTCACGTATGGGCTGGGAAAACGGTTGTTTAACAGTTTTTACATGTATTGATGACATTTTTTCACATCTCACAGTCTGAAAACTGAGGATTCTGTGGTCTAAAGGCTGCGGTGGTGTAGGTGTTGAAGTAAAAATCAGTGTGTATGCCCAGCCTAGTTTAGCTAAGCTGTGGGATCAGCTCAGTAGGGGCAGTTTGGGATGCAGACTGTGACAGCTGGCTCGGCGTGACAGGGCTGCTGGGCAGTGCTGTTTCTGGAGCTCATTTCTACATCATGTCCAGCAGCCAGGGAGACTCACTGTGTCACAGGGCCAGCCGCCAGAGGAGCTGCTGGGGGCTCTGCCCTGGACTCTGCCCAGTGTCCCTGACCCTTCCCGGTGTCCCTGCCCGTGTCCCTGACCCTTTACCAGTGTCCCTGACCCTTCCCGGTGTCCCTGACCCTTGCCGGTGTTCCTGCCCGTGTTCCTGCCCCTTTCCCGGTGCCCCTGCCCCCGTGTCCCCGCAGTGCGCCCCGTGCCCGGCAGGGGGCGGTGGCGGGCGGTGCCCCGGGACGGCGGCTGCGGCCACGGTCAGTGAGTGACCGAACAGCCGGACAGGGACACCGGTCACACACCGCAGGGACACCGGTCACACACCACAGGGACAGGGTTTGGATAAGGAGCTCTTTAAGTGCCCGGTAGTGCAGCCCCGGTGCCCAGAGCAGGGTTGGGGGCAGCCCAGTGCTGCTGCCACACATCCCCCCTGCCCTCAGCAATCCATGTGCCAGTGTGAAAGTATCCATGATGTTATAACATGGAAATTCATGAGTTTCTTCTCCTGTTTATTTTTCCAGCCAGCAATAAGCTGCAGCAGCTGCTGCTGCTGTCAGTGTTGGGAAGGGTCTGGGCACCTCCTAGGCATTGTAATTGCAGATATTTGATTTCACAAGATAAGTGACTGTAAAGTTCTGTGTAAAGTCTAATAAGTCCTGCTTTGGGAGATGATGCAGTGCAGTGAGAAGGCCGAGAGGTAAAATAAAGACCTTGTGTTTGGTGACTTTTTACAAGCTGTGTTTGCTGATTTTTCTTCTTTTGTATGTTTGCCTTTTGGATTGTAGCTTGTTAATATAAAGGGGGTGTCCCAGTGACCTGCATCTCTGCTCTGGGTGCAACAGGGCCTGGCAACGCAGACAGCAGATGTTTTGCCAGTATTGTGAACAGTAACAGGTTTATTTTCTTACCTCATACATAACAGAGTAAAGACTCATAACTTAGTGTTTTATTAATAAATAATCAGCTACACTGTACCACCCACAGCCCTGCAGTGGTAGATCCTGTAGGGAGAAGAGCAGAGAGAAATGAAATCCCAACCAATCAGTTCCAGTGCAGAGAAGGTAAGAGCTTCTCTGAAACATCCATATCCAAACCTTGGTTGGTGGTGGGCTGAGAGGTCCAGAGGAGTCAGTAGTACTCACCAGCTGGAAACTTCACAGCACAAGGCGGCGAATCAAACAGAGCATAAATTGACCCTGCAAATTAGTCTTGAAGTGTTTTTTTGTTTTAAAGCCAGTCCAACCATGTGGTGGTAAACTGGAGTTTACCAGGTGGGTTCACCAGCAAGGGAGCTGCAGAATCTAAGAATGGTCCTATGGGTTTCCTGGCAGTAGTTTTATGTGCAGGATCTTATGCCATTAGGAAATGGAGGCTTTACATCATCTGGTTCCATAAACTTTGTTCCTATAGTCTTTTGTATCTATAAATGTGAAATTGGCAGCATGGGCAGTAATGATCTGCATCCTTGAAGATCTTCACAAAGAGCGGGACGAAGCAGCATCCGAAGCAGCACCTAGAGCCAAAGGGGAGATGGACATGCACAGAATGACTACTGGCTTTCCTTTTCTGCTGGCCACAGCTGTGATTTTCCCCTGCCTTATTCTGTCTGCCTTTTCACTGCGGGATTCCACTTCTTTCCCAAGTCTATTAATCTTTAAAGTATCTTCCAAAAAATAAATCTTCGCTTCTGACATCTTAAGCATGAGTCTGTTTCTGAGCCTGACTCTAAATTACAGTTGGGAAGTAGACAACATTGTACTAATTTCTGCTTGTCTTACGAGAAGTGAAACATACTGGGTTAAATTTAGCAAGTTTGCATCCCCTGTAGCCACGATGACTGTATCCATGCTGACTTCTCATCAAATGGAGAAGGCCAAACTATCTGTATAAGCACTAACTAGAATTTACATTTTTAATTACTCGTTTTTAACCTTCTGCTATGCTGAATCTGCACAGTGCCCATGAAAACTTACCCAACCATGCACAGGCTGGTGCACAGGAGGTAGGACAGCCTGCCCAGTCTGTAGGTGACCTGGGTGGTGATGTGCTGGCGGCAGGAAGGACAGATTGTGGATGTTGGTTTGCTGGAGAAGATCCCTGCCACAATGATTGGAGGCTGGGGCACCAAATAAACTGAGCTCAGGAGAAGAGGAGAAGCCAAATTAGAAACATGGGAAATATTTTTGCAAGTTATAAAGCCTTAATTGGGAGAATGTGGGTTCTTGACGTGGCATCCATGTTATTATTGTTGATTTCAGGTGTATTCCTAAGAACCACTGTGCTGGTTGTTGTGTGCATCCCAATGCATTGCACCTACAACCAGACAGTGTGAATTTGGGTAAGGACATACACAGGGAATTGTCTGTGGGATAATCCCCAGTCAGGCAGTCCCCACCACCTTCTGGTGGATGTACTCTGACACTGAGAATTTGTCTTCTGATATTTAAAATAGTATGAAAATGCTTGTTCTCCCTGAAGAAGAGATTTAAGGATGTTGGGGAACTTTCTGGATCAACTTTTCAGTAGTTACAAGAAATGCATCAAAGCAGTTATTCTTACACAAATGCCATCAAACAGCTGCTGGTGCTGTCCCCAGTTAGTCTCTAGCTCATGTTTTTGCAGTCTAGGCTTGACTATCATATTCCCTGAGGGGCACACCCCTTGTAGGTACACGAAGGATATTTTTTTCAGAAATGTTTTCAGTAAAAAAATACCATTTTAAGGATCCTAAAACATGTTTAGGGTGCAGCTTCACACTGTAACCTGAGGCAAAGCTTGAGGAGTGGGAAGGCACCTGTTAGATAGGATAGAGGATGTCTGAGTTCAAGTGCCTTCTGGTTTTAGGGATATTTAAAAATGTATGTCTCCTCCTGTATGAGGTGTTATTGACCGTTCTTCAAAGCCTTTCCTCAGCATCTCCTTTGAGCTTCTCCACTTCCATAACAGTGACTAGAGCAGGAACACTGGCCTTAAAGTGATTTGTTCCAAAAGCACTGCCTTCTGGCCTGTTTGGTTTGTTTTTTTTAATGGGTACCTGTGTATATTGGCTAACGCTGAAAAATCAAGTCTGAGTCCCTTGTCTTAGCTTATCTTCTGACATTTCTGTGGCAATTTTCCAGCTTATGAGATTGTGATTGGGTCAGAGAACTCCCACCCTCTCTGTTGACGTTTAAACTGTGCCCATTTCACTTTTGTTGGCCCGCAGCACCAGTGCTGTCAGAAGCACAGCCCCTGCGTTTACCCGGCTCCTCGACGATGGTGGTTTCTCGGTAGGAGTAGGGTGGGGGAGAAGGATACTCGTAGCCCCCTGTGCAAAGAAAAACAGGGTAAAATGTGTAAATGCAAACAGCTTCTGGCTCCCAAAAGCTCCCAAAAGCAGAGTGAGACAGGAGGGGCTCGCAGGGAGTGCCAAATCCAGCACAGGGAGAAGCAGCCCCTGAACTGATTCATGGGTTTTCAAAGCCACGAGAGCCTGCAGCGACTGGCTGATCTCGCTTCTATAGCAAAAGCTGAGAAAACAAATCGTTTTTAGGAAAGGCAGCAACTCCATCATTCCAGCATACCACTGGCATGATACCCAATTTAAGGACCCACAGTACTTCTACCTTCAGTGGTAACTACCCTTACTGTGAGTATTTAGAGCCTTTTTACTAGTTTAAACTTTATCCGTTTTCAACAAAGTTATTTCATCGTACTCTTTGTTCTAGGAAAAAAAAGTTAGAATATCTTTTTTTCCTTTTGTTTTGGGAGAAGGGAAGCCGGTGACTAAGACACCTCAAGCTTTTTCAGTTCTTTTGCTAATCTTTCAAATTAAGAAGGCAATCAGCCTACCTGAGGTGAAATAACTGACTGTATTAAAAAAATACATTCATGAATACATTCAAAATAAATCCATGTAAAAAGCTGTGGATAGCTCCAGCTGGCATGGATGTGGTACCAAACAACAGGACTGGTCTGGGACAGGAAGACAGTCCCTAAGAGAACTCTTGGTTGGTCAAGCCTGGAGAGCACTGGAGAAACCCTCACCCCCAGGCAGAGCAGCCCGAGCTGGGGGTCCAGCCTCTGCTCAAGGCTTTTCACAAACGATGTGAGTGCAACTAGGGAATGAGCCCACAGGGGTACAAATGGAATATAAACCCGGAATTTTCCAGAGTGAGATAAAATACGGTGGCAAAGGTGAAGAGAATGTTAGCAATATTTTCTTGAATGGCTAGCCAGAGGTGGTAGAGACTTGCAATGGCATTTGGGTTTCATGGTGGTGGGGTGGTATTTTAGTTTTTGGTTTTGCGGCATTTTCTGTTTGATTTTTTTTGTTTGGTTTTTAGGGGGTATTATTTGTAGGGGAAAAAAATTGTAAAAAAATTAAGCACGCAATAATTTCCTTGTGATCTAGAAAAGGAATGTGCTGAGTACAAGTGAGTTCCCACTCGATGTGTGTTAGTGGAGGGTCTGCTTCCTGCACAAGGTCTGGACGCTGCAGCTCAGTGCTGGATGTGTGCAGTCCTGTGCCTTGGCTGAGCAGCTCACCAGTGGGACTCCTCCCCTGTATCTGCAAGCTCTGCTGAGCTTAGAAAGAGGCCGGAGAGATTTTTGAAGAGAAAAATATTTACAGGGATAGCTGATCAGGGTGAAGTGCTCTGAAAATGAGTCAGGTTTAGAGGCCCACCACTGACACATCGAGCCTTATTTGTTACTACCTGATCTCCCATTTGGGTTTTTTTCCAGTCCTGTCCAGTAAATGGCAATTTCCTCAGTAGCAGGAAGGTAACGAAGGTACAATCACTAAAGATGGGGAGTGTTGTGAGGTACCTGTGTAGGTGTGAGAGCAGTGCCTGGTTTCAGAAGGAAAAGCCACCCCAGGAGAGCAGCAGCTCCTGGCACCCTCTTGGAGCAGCCTCGGAGCTGAATTGTCAGCACTTCCCGCATGGGCAGGGTTTGTTCATCCCTGTGAGGGCCTGGCTGCAGAGCTCGCCTAGGGAGGGCAGCTCTGGCCAGCAGGGATGGGAGGGAAAAGGCCAATCCTCTGTAAAACTAGATGTCAATTTAAGTAGGACATAGTCCATCCACATACAGGGTTTGCTGGCTGAACATTTGCACATTAGGAATATGAAATTATTTTAGCAATACAGCTGCAATTAAGCACGTGTTTTTTGAAAAAAAAATTATTAACTAAACTGAGAAGAATAGCGGAGTTGTCTTTACAAGCAAGCTGTGGGTCTGCTGGTAGATAAAACTAGCACTGGGAGATAAAAGAAACAATGGGAATGATTCCACTGATTGATGAATGGAAAAATATATTTGGTTTTGCAAATAAACTCTAGGTTTGCTGTTAAATGAAATTAGACATTGCAAGATGAAAGAAAACCCCTAAATTCTGTAAGAATTAAAAACTAAAAGGGAGGGTTATACATTAGAGGGGAATCCTCGGTATCAGGCGTTCCGGAAGTCTGTACCAGACTTCAAGTACCTCAAGTACCTCTGCCAATGGGGAAAGAGAGAGGGAAATGCAGACGGGAAATTAGGATAAAAAGGAGGCTGCGTCCTCCAAAAATTTGAGAAACCCCAGGGCAATGCCCCATGGCCTCTCCCTTGATTCGAATAAAATAAAAGGACTCCTCTGACTCCATTTTGGACGTAAACCTCTGATGTTCGTGGATTAATTTTCCTGACAAAACCAACAGAAATATTTATCGCCGTTCTAACGATGTTTCTGTTGGGAGATCCTATGCCAGCCCTGGGGTTTCTGTGCTGGCAGAAGCGCTGGGGCGCAGCCCGGAGCGAGCCCGAGGCGCCGCTCGGCTCCGGGCGCTCCCCGGGCCCCGCTTACCGTGCTGGCTGAGCTCCGGGGCGGGGGGCTCCGGCCCGCGGCGCGGCTCGTACACCACCACGGGCACCTCCCGGCGCTGCTTCTCTCCAGACATCGCTGCGGCTCACCTGCGCAAGGGAGGCCACGAAAAACCTCCTGAGAGGAATGTCGGGTTCGTCCCTACGAACAAGCCGTGCGCCCGCTGGTCGATGAAACCAGCGCTGAGAGATGAAAGGGACAACGGGGAGGATTCCACTGGTTGATGAGCGGGGAGAAAGGTATTTGCCTTTACAAATAAAGTGTGGGTTTGCTGATAAATTAAATTGGATATTGAAAGAGGAAAGAAATAATGGGGGAAAACACATCAATTACATAAGAATTAAAAATTAAAAGGGAGGGTTATACATTAGAGGGGAGTCTTAAGTATTCTTTAATATTAAGTATTCCTTAAGTATTCTTCCAGGCATTCCTGGAAGTCTGTACCTCTCAAGTGCCTCAGCCAATGGGGAAAGAGAGAGGGAAAGGCGGCCGGGAAATTGGGATAAAAAGGAGGCTGCGTCCTCCAAAAATTTGAGAGACCCCAGAGGAATGCCCCATGGCCTCTCCCTTGATTCGAATAAAGTCAAAGGACTCCTCTGTCTCTCTTTCGGACATAACCCTCTGGTGTTTGTGGATTAATTTTCCTGACGCTCCGCTACGTTACTCTCCGTGCCCCCTGTTTGCCAGCGCTTCTGCAGTTCCTAGTTCTCAAACTCAGGTGTTGCTTAGAGGGAAATTAGCAGTTCTTGCACTCTGGCTTTTTTGTAGGCTGAAGAGCAGTCAGTTCCTGTCACACCGCACGATGAGGAAGGTGGAGAGCAGAAAACGCTATCTTAACGTATTTCTTTGTGCCGGGAAACTAAAAATGTTCCCCTGTTCGAAGTGTGCAAACTCGTGACTGAAAGAGTTACCTTTGCAGAAAAGTTAACCTATTTTTTTTTCCCATGGATTGTCCGAGTAACCAAAGAAGGGAAGAGCACGCTTGGAGCACCTGTGAAAAACCTTCACGTGTGATTAAGTCAGTGCAATCAGCGGCAATTCGGATCTGTCTGTCTTCGGGTCATTGTGCAACCTTATCATCATTGTTATCGTGACAGTTTTGTTCTGTGAAACTATTGTCTCATCGGTAGGTAGTTGTTTTGTTGGGAAACATCCTTATTATGGATGACTGCTCTGCCTGAGGCTCTGAGTAAGATGAGGCCACAAAATGTGTGCTTTGCAGGTGTTAGCAGGAGCTGATCTTCGCAAGAAAGGCGGGTGGGAGGAAGAAGACACGGATGGAGCTGTGTGTTTGAACTGTCAGCCGAAAGGCGTTAATTATTCCTAGCTGCCCCTTGAACCAGTATTAACTGGTTTATTTCCTGCTAACATTTACTGGAAGAGTCCTTTCAGAAGAAAGGCACAGCCTTTTTGCACAGGAGAAAGTTTTTTTGGGAAAAGGAGCACAGATGTACAAACTGCCCGAATGTGTGAGGTCAAAGAAAAGCAGCAGAGGAATTGCCGGGCAAAGCAGGATGGTCTCGACAGGTCTGTTTGCAAGGAGTGTTGGAGGGGGAGGACAAAAGAGGGACGATCAGTAGTGCTGAGATAAAGCGCCAGCCCCTCAGGGAGAAAAAAAAAAAAAGAAAAAGAAATTTGAAAATATCACCAGGGAAGATGTGCCGTAATTTTCACAAATCTGGATGAATGGCAGGTGATATGAAAAATGGTAGCAGAATGAATCATAAAGGGAATAGGTAGGATTCCCTATCATCTCTCAATGTTAGGATGGGATATCGATTCATCTCTCGGGTGTGGAGAAAAAATAAGAAATATAGCATGCGCCATGTTAAAGCCAAAGATACTGAAGGAAGTTGCAAATACATGGATTGGAGAGGATGACTGGAGAAAGGTACGTCTCAGTATAATCGTTATAAAGGAGCTAAAACAGGGGATTGGGAATGGCAGAGGAATTAGTAGGCCATTGCTGAAGCTTCATGAGGATCCCGCTGAGAAGAAAAAAGGTGACAGTCAGAAGAATTTGGGCAGGATGAATCTGTGAGGACCAAGGGAGAGGAAACAGAGCTTGTGAGTAGTGACTATGGGCTCAGGAGTGTGGTGATAGATAATGTTACATTAGGCGGTGTTGGCCAAGAGCTGTTCCCCTGGGACAGGGATTAGTGGGGGAAATTACAGGGAGTCTCCAAGTTTTTGTCTTATTCTTATCTTGGTACACTAAATACTGGGTGGTGTCCATTTGGGTGACACTGGTGTAGAATCCATCTCGCTGTGAAACAGGAAAAAGAGGAAAGGGCTTTGAATTCCATCCAGTGCCTGTAAGCCCAGGCAGGCGCCTGCAAGAGGCGCAGGGTAGGAGGGAATGATAATGGCTAACACAGTGGGAACTTGGCAAGTTAACTGCTGAGCGTAAGCACACACTGACTAATCCTGGCTCCACCCAGCGAGGTATCAGGATAACATCACCAGGTAAATGTGTAGGACACGAGGTGCAAAAGTGAATCAGCAGCAGAGCAGGGAATAGTGTGGGATGCCAGGTTTGCGTTTGATCTATTGGAGCTGCCGAGCACAGAAGCTGTGGGCTGAAGCTGTTGCTAAAGCCCTGAATCTGCTCGCTTTCCGTGTCTCGTTCCGCGCTGCAGCAGCTGCGTGTGCTGGGAGGGACCTGCCCCAGGGCTGGGTGGGCAGCCGGGCTCAGCTTCTGCAGGAGCCTACTCAGCCTCCCGGAGAGAGCACCGGGGGCTTGGGTACCCTCTGGGCCCGGACGCTGCCCGTCCAGAGGTCCAGGAAAGGCATTTTCTAGGGCTATTTCTGCAACTCTGCAGACCCTGCAATTTGGCACAGAAGTGCTCGCTCTCCATTCTTGGTGCCAACCGTGTATAAGGTGCCCGAGAGCCCCTCGGGGCTGTGACTCCCAGACCTGTAGGGGCTGTTGCCATAAATAAGAACAAGCCATTTCCCTCTTTTTCAGATGTTGGAGAGGAAGATATGGCAGAGAACAGTATGAGTAACCTTGGAGGAAAAAGTCGTAAGAAGAAATACCAGGAAGCAGTTCCTGAAGAGCAGGAAAATGCCCTATAAACCGGCCTACAGTAACACCCAGGAGGGTCGCAATTACTAGCTTAGGAGTGATGTGAGTTGCCCTCTCTGCAGTCACCTTGAGCAAGCAGAGCTCTGTGCAAGGGCAGAGCAGCCCCTGGGGTGGGCCTGGGTCTGTCCGAAGCAGATCGACTCAAACTACTGCAAACTGCTTGATTTGCAGGCAGAACTGTGTAGTCCCAAAGGCACCAAAACAATTCCCTCAAGCCTTCTCTCAAGTTTTAGTCTCGTCTAGATATGGTTATAAACCGGTTTTTACTGAAAAATACAGCTGACTTTAAGTCCTGTGGAAATCGGTGTTTAAAAAAAGAAAAGTAAATCACACCCTGAGGCATATGCACAAAGAGCCAATTCAGTGAAAGAAGGGTGCAAATGACAAAGCCTTTCTGTTCCAGGAAGGATTGATTCCAGGGCAGGATGGGCAGGCAGTTTCCATCATCTTCCTCTGAGTTGCTCCAGGGTCTTTGAGTTCGGCTGTGAAGAGCAGCCTGATGCAGGCGAGCAAAGCTAACGAGCTGTGAAATTCCGGGCACAGCCCCGCCGGCAGCTCTGCGCGTCCCTCCTGAATGTCCCTGTCGGCTAAATAACCCCAGAGGTGAGATCAATCCCAAGTGAGCCTGCAGGGGCGCAGGCACTGCCATCTCTGCTTGGAAAGGGGTTTCATTCGAAAATCAAAGCTCCCTGCAGTACTAATGCTTCTTTCAGGTTCATACCTGGCTCTCAAGGATGGCATCTCAGCAAGCAGTGACTTTATAAGAAGTGTTTCGTCTGCATTCCAGTTTCTTCTGATGTCAGTGTGGGATTTGCCATTCAGTGAGGGCGTGTTCAGAGACAGGAAAAAGGGAACATGGACTTTGGGAGGAAACTTTGAGATTAGGGTATTAGATTTGAGAATATAGAGTACTAAGTTCAGAAGTTTGGTATTTTGGAAGATTAGCATTAAAAAATTATAGTAAATGATCTCCACATTTCATGGACATACAGAGAAATAGTTTTCTCCAGTGGCCTGTTGGCTTATAGGATACTGGCCCAAAGGCTTTCAGTTTGCTACAAAGTGTTCTGGATCTCCTGTCCTCACTAGTTTAATGTTTTCCTGGGCATTTAGCCCTTCCAGCTGTGTTTATGAGGCAATTTAAATTTCTGATATTTTAAAGAGTGGCCATAAAATGCAATTTCTGGCATGCAATTGCATCTAGGACTTGAACAATATCAAGAGCCTGTTTCACTTGATTGAAGCAGTTAATTCCAGTTGTTGACTAACAATGAAACACTGAATTCCTCAGTGGAGAGATCCTTTCCCTTTAGTCCTGAGTTGGTCATTTCGGGTAACATTCACAATGTGCTGAGGGTTTTCAGATGTTCAAGAAGGAATAGTTCCAGCTCTAATACAGACAAACATAATTGGGGAGCAGCACTCAGGTATTTGCCTATTATCCTTCTCAAATAGAAGCTAAAAGAGAGGACTGCTGGCAGCAAATGGGAAGTTGGACTTTAGAAAGTATTCATTATATCTGAAGCAGACAACCTTTTCAAGGAGATGAAGAATGCTCTGCCAATTCCCCATTCTTTACTCATAAAATTAATTTTTTAACGTTGCAGTTATTGTGACTTTTAAGCCTGAATCAGGTTACCAGCCTCTTTAAATGGAGAGGATGTAGCTGAGGGGGATTGACTGAATATGCCCCATAATTCTTGTTGCAAACTCTTCACCTGGTTCCCTTTTCTTGTCTGTTGACTGCCTTGACTCACTCCCCGATATGTACACTCACAAGGCTGCTGGAAAGGCAGCCACTGCCTGGATTTTCCAGTCCTGTCCCACATCAGATGTTAGGTTAATCCTACACGAAGGGAGCCCCGGTCTATAATTCAGTACATTTACTGCTCCTGTTGCTCTCACCTTAAAGCAATTCAAAACACTGTAAACTTTCACAAACCTTCTAGTCTGGAATTATTAATAGTAGTTTCTTGCTGTGTGCTATTGTGCCAGCATCGTGATTTTACAGAAAGCCTTCTCCCCTCCAGCCAGCCCCGTCTATTTGCAGCCTCTCCTTCACAGGACTAAACAAGGTTTCGAGTCCTTTCCATCTCTGTACAGTGAATTAATTCATCCTTCTTGTCCATGAATGGTGGGTGACCTCTGTCCTCAGCCTATGGAATGGTATGAATGTCATCTTGTACTTAATGGAAAAGTTATCTGCAGAACAATCCAGCAGCACTTATTTCCTTTTCCCAGCCACCTCATGCAGGTGGTTTGTATTTAAGTTGTCATTAACCAGCAGCAGGTCTTTCTCCTCCAATGTCATTCTGTACTAATGAACTCCCAGCTAGCAGCTGAAATTTTTGGTAGTTTTCTAAGTGCACTGCTCTGTTGCATTATAATGCATTACAAATACTGCCACAGCAGGCTTCTTCTAACTTTCCTGATTCCATGTAATAGATTTTCTGCTTCCATAATTTGTTTCTTAAGTCATACATTTTATTAGCCACTCCTATATTTCTGCCAAGGTTATTAATTAAAATACTCAATAAGATCCATCACTGCTTCCTGTGCTAACCTTTGATGCAAACCAGGTTTATCTACTAAACCTTGTTCCTTAATTTACTGTTTGAAGTATAATCCCTTGAGATGACCAACTTTGTTCACATTCAAAGAGGCCTTGCTCTGAAGGGTGAGCACAGCTGAACCCAGGGATTGCATTAGAACTTGTCCCTCCTTAATTACCATTCCAAAAATAGAGTAATTACCACTAAAGGTATTGTCCAGTGGTTTGTGCAGTAACCTGGACTGGGGAAAAAAAATGGGCTCAGTTCCTGTTCTGCCACAGTGACGTTTAACAATTAATTAATCTTGGTTTTCCTTAGCTTTGTTGTGGACAGAAATACTGTTTTGGGGAGATAACACATCAATGCTGCTGTGACATGGTCGCATTTGGTTACGCCTTAAAACCTGAGCAAACAGAAGATAGGAAATGCTGAGTTTAGATTAAGCCTTTGTCCTCTATGAACACAATTTTGTCTTCCACGTTCCCTTTTAGCTTTCAAAACTGAGGGCAGCCTTACATAGTTGTTTCCAGCACTTAATCATTACATTAAAAATTGGATGTTTGCCAGCTTTTAATTTAATGCCTTTATAGATGAACATACCCTCACCAACAGCATCGAATCATGGGTAGCCAGCATTTCATTTACACCCTTTTAAAAATAGTGTCCATAACTTGTCCTTCAGATGAAAGCTGATAGAGGAGCTCAAGTAATGTGTCCTACAGCATCTGGAGCTGGTTTAGCAACTCTTACAAAGTTATTATGAATAAATTCACTTGAAGCAAGCAGGTGTGTGCCCTGCTTTTATACGTGAGCTAAGCCCTTTCCTATGGTGCATTGGTTTGAATTTCTATCTTTATTAATGCTCTCATTTCTACCTTCTCAGAAAGCTCCTTTTCCTCTCTTCCATCTCTGATCCGTTCTAGGAGAAAAGAGAAAAATACCCCGAGGAGAATCTTTGCCTCCAGATTTTAGGAACAAGAGAGAGGCTTGCAGGCTTTCAGATCTTGGCAGTTTAATCACGGAGAGTGACGCGGGCAGCAGGGAGCCGCAGCTGCCGAGCTCGCCGCCCGCTTCAGTCCCGCCACCTCCCCTTCGCCGCCGCCCCAGGAGCAAACGCGGGCCGGGGCCCGCGCCGTTTGAAAGCTCTTACCTTTCTGTAGCTCTGGCAAATCCGGGCAGGAAGAAAAGCTTCAAAAGGCAGTCACTCCAGGCATGCCTGCGCCCCGGCTGCGCGTGGGGACGGGGCGGGGGAGAGCCGAGCAGTGGCACGGCGCTGGGTCCTGCCCCGGTGACATCCCGCGGGAGGCGCGCACAGCGTGTAATTACCCCGGTCCGACGCAGCCCCAGCCTGCTGCTCACACCTGCTCTGTCACACCAGGAATGTTGTGTGACCGGCTTGCTCCAGAGGTTGTTTTTGTTGGTTTGTTGTTTTTTTCCCCCCCCCCCCCCAATATCCCAGAATTTTCCCCATGTGCTAAGCTGAAAGCCAACGGAGAGGATGAGAAGCAGCACAGGAAAAACTTGAGGGCAATGGAGAGAAAAGTGTGTATCCTCACTCGTTGTGCTTCTCTACAAGAAAAGAATGATGAAAAACCACAGCTACGGATGTATCTGGGGCTCCGATATTTTATTATTGAGATCAGTGACCACTTTAAATTTCTGACCAATTAAGTGTGCTTAGATCATCAAAGATCTCTGTGCAGGCTGGTAACTATTGATATTTTAGCTGGGATCTTCTTGGTGACCAGGTCTGTGGCTGAACTGTATTTTTGTTAAACAGATGCTTTGTAGTGGGTTGCCAGATGCCCACCCACACGCTCTTGTTCTCCTCCTCAACAGTGAAAATAAGATGGAAATGTTCTTCAGGTGAGATGAAGTCAGGGTGATCACTTACCAATCTATCCCAGGAAAACCAGACGTGACCTGGGGAAAACTAACTGAATTTATTGCCAATTAAAAATACTTGAAAGGTGAGAAACAGAGACAAAACCACCTCCCTCAGATGTTACACTTTGGCACTTCCAAGTATAACAGTGCTCCCTCAGTAAGAATTGTTTTTATTCATCTGAACCTCCTGCAAAACTTTTTTGCACAAAGATCTTCCTCCACAGCAGGAGCCCATCCGCAGTGCTTCCCACAAGGATGGGGCATGATGCCCTGGGTTTGCCTGGCAGACTCATCACCAGCACAGAACACGCTGTTGGCTTGGCTCCTGGGCAAAATCTTATTTAAGAAAGGGCTGCAGCAGTGCAGGAAGCCCCTGAGCTTGGAAAGTCAGGATTGCACCATAATTAACAAAATAGTATTTTACATTTCCCAGTACAACTGGGAAACTGCCTTGGGAAAAGGAAGAAGAGAGGAAATTGTCAATTGTCATGCACGCCAGTTTTCATGGCCCTTTTGTCACCACAACTTGGTAACTCTGGAAACAGAGATTTTTTTTTGTAGTGTTAATGGATGTTTCGGTGGGTTTGGATGCTGTTAGTGGTGACAGCACATCACCTGCCTCTCCTCCAGACATGAAGGACCAGGTACAGAGCACTTACTCAGATTTGTTTCACTGCCAAAGTGGATGCTCAGCACTTAGTGCATTACACACACCATCAGAGTGGCTGCAGACTCACCTCACAAGAGTCACATCTCCAGGCTAAACTAAAAATATGGAAGGATGGCTGACAGCAACTGTGGCTGATCCCATTTGTGCCTTTCAAATCTTTTCTCTTTCACAGGTTTCTTAAGTTATATTGGGCAAGTTATTCACTCATTGTGTTGTCTTCATGTAAAGAAAAATAATAGACTTATCATAATAAATCAATTTTAATAGAAATGTTAAGACGCTGCTTTGTTAAAACTCAAATGCTTTGTGCAGAGGATTTATTTTGACAATATTTTCTTAGGAAAGCCACTGCATGTTCATACTGAAATTCCTTAAAGAGGTGTTTTAAGGTCTAGGGAAAACACTCTGAAAAAAAAAAAAGGGTGAAATGTCAAAGTACTAGAATAGTGTAGAAAAATATGGATTTAAGGATAGTCCTTTTATATATTTATTTATCAGGAAGTCAGTGTGGGAGAAAGGGGCCATTTCTTTGGGATGGGTGTCTTCTCTTGTCCTTGAACAGCAGAGGAAAAGAAGTGATGAAACCACAAGTGCATCCAAAAGTACTCCTGCACAAGAAATTCAGGCTGTGATGTGGGATGCCTTTAGTGCTTAAATATTTACAACAGCTTTAAATCACTCAGCCAGCGTGCTGCCGGGCCGACACCTGGGCAAAACCCTGCCGTGGATGGGGCTCCCAGGGCTCTCGGCAGGAGTGCGGGAGGCAGTGCCGGCTCTGTCCCCCTGCTCCCAGTGGCACTGCGTGTTCTGTCACCTTCAGCCTTTGTGCCGGCTCAGCCGGGGGTGCAAAGGCGCCCCTGTCTCCTGCCGAACTGCTTTTGTCCCTGCTGTGCTCCCCTGTGACTCCCCAGCCTGTGGGGGAAGTCAGTGGTTTTAAACTTCGGTTTACACGCCTGTCTCTGGCTTTGTTTCCCAATCTTAATTACAGCGCTCGCTCTAGGAGAAACGGCGTGATGCTTGGGAGGAGAGAGATTGAATCAGCCCCCTGAATGTCATGTATGCTATAGAGACAAACAAGGGTGCAATAATCATTATAAATCGGCCCATCAAGTGATGATTGCTTTTCCTATCCCCGTGAAAAATAGCCACTTGCTGCATGTAGGAGCTGTTCACCATTACTGGTGTCCCCTTTCCCATTTCTGCTTACAGTTTCTCATAGGATGGGAAAACTGGATTCAAGATTTTTATGGGGTTTTTGTCCTGCATGAAGTTGGTAGCCCTGTTTCTGACTGTGGATGTTGTAACTGGAGTTAAGACGAGAAGGACCTTAGTGTGAGGTAAAGCCTGTCAGTTCTCACCTGGGGATTTCTGCAGAGACAGAGCGCTGCTGGATATCTAGCCCTACATGACCCAGGTGGGGGAAGCTGCCCCTGGGGAAGCTCTGGGAGGTTTGGAGCCTGGCCCAGGACAGGACAGAGCAGTGAGGATGGGTCTTGTTCACCCACCTGTGCAGAAGGAAGGGGGCACGAAGATTTTTGTGGCTCCATTGACTTTAGGGAGGCCTCAGACAAGTGGCTCATGCCGTGCTTCTGACTTGTCGGTGGGTGAAACTGAGATTTAATTCTCTCTTTGGTCCCATTTAAATAGTTCATATGTTCTTTGAAGTGAGTTTATCTCTTTCTTGCTGTTTTGTGCTCAAGTCTAGCCCAGCTGACGGCGACCTCTGTTAAAGCATGGGGAAAATAAAGCTGAATCGAGATCTTATTACAGATAACACATATTTTGATATAGCTTCTCTGCTACTGGAAAACTAACAATGGGTGCAGGTCCTTTGCTAATAAAGCTTGGAGAAAAATCTGAACCGTTTTTCCAGTTACAGAAAGCAGAGCCCTTGTGCCATTCTCCCCCTGTTTACACCGGCAGGTATTTGTGTGCTGTCGGTGGCATCTGGAGCCACCGTGTTTACGTTTTGTAATTCAAGGAGTTCGGTGTCTGTGAATATCCCTGCTATTGTCTGCCATAAATGCAGTGCAGGGAGAAAGAATTGCTTTGCCAGTTCAAATGCCAGTTTACTACAGGTGAACACAGCTCCTCTTGGCTGAGAACTCGCCTGTCCTGTTTGGTATCTGAATGCAGCATTTTCTTGGAACACTGATTACACAAGAAGGGTAAGAGTGACTCAAATATGCAACACCATTCTTCTCGGATAAGATCTAGAGATGAGTTGTTTTAATGTACAAAGTAAATATTTGGGTGACACGTGGCACAATAGCTCAAAGCAGAAACCACTTCTGCGCAATGTTTTCCACATGAAAAATTATCTCCAACATGACAAGTTGGAAACTGGCTTTTTCTTGTAATTTGCTTACTGAAATAAGATGTAGAAAGAGCACCAGCAACACATCATGCAGGAATCCAAAAAATCACTGTACCCTCTGCAACTCAGCTGATCTGAGACCTCAGCCCTTAGCTAGTTTTGTTAACAGCACAAAAGTAATGGGTTTTCCTTTTGTTTTTTTGTTTTGTTTGGGTTTTTTTTTCTTGTTTTGTTTTTGTTTTCCTTTTGAAAAAGCAGTTTCAAAAGCTCTGAGCTTGGTGTCAGAAAGATGGTTATAACATCCATGTAGTCTTACTCACCGATGATGTGAGGTAGAAAACACTTAACACTTTAATTCAAAGTTAATCATTGAATCAAAGGAAAATGAGTGAATGTCCCTCTTGGTTAGCAAGGAATACCTTTATGAAAAGTATTTTATTGTTTCCTTATTTTTATTTTGGTTTTTGAAAGAAATGTTTCCTTATTTTTATTTTGTATTTTGAAAGAAATGTTTCCTTATTTTTATTTTGGATTTTGAAAGAAGCCCACAATCCTAAGTTGGTATTTGAAAATTTTTGAAACAATACATGGGAAAAGTCGGTGAGAACGTTTCAAAATCTATTAGTTTTTAAAATTTTTTGTTGCTTTGTTTTATTTTTGTTTTTTAACCACCGTGGCCGTTAATGGCTTTCAAGAGGAGACTTTTCTGCTAGGTGAGAAGCCCTTGCACTCACAACAAATTCTACTTTTCTGCAAATGCATCCCTGCCACCAACAGAAATTCTTGTGCTTTCAGCCTGGACCACACAGTTTGGCTTGGACAGGGCAGGCAGAGCTGCAGGGAATCCCTGGGAGCTGCAAGGTCACTGCTGAGCCCCTGGTGCCTTGGAGTGATGGAGCACAGGGTGAAAGCCACTGCAGAGACACCCTGCTACAGGAATGGAATTACATCTCCTGGTCATTTTCACACCTTAACAACTGCTAGAGCCAGAACCATGAAGGATTAGACTCACAGACTGGAAAAAAACAGGGAATTGTGAAATTTCACGCAGAGAGAACAAAGCCTGCTCCGCTGACGTGACTGTGGTGCTGACAGTGGTGATTATTCAGTCGGGCTGTGCTTGGCATGTCCAAGAGGTGTAACATTTTCTGCTTAGATTTAAAGGCGTTCTGATTTTTCTGACAGTGGGAATCAACAAGATTGCCACCTACATGAGGCACGTGACAAAAACACCTTATAGACCATCATGCTGATCTGGGAAGGAAGAGGAGTGGACCCATAAACCTTCAGGGTCGTTTGGGAAGTTCATTATCCAGATCCAGGTCATTAACCTCAGTGGTGAAGACTGAGGTGCTGGAAAGAGCTGATCAGCAGAGCTGGCTGGCAAGTCTGGGATGTTTCTGATGTAAGAAACCGTATGTGGTCAGACGCCTGAATTATTGTCTAATTGCACACTTTGGTGCAGCCAGAAGAATAAGTATCTCAGGATTCCAGTTGTCCCAGAACTCTATTTTATTTTAATTATAAAAGTGGACAACGTGGAAAGGAGATTGAACCCAGTTTAAACAGGCCAAGAATATCTCTTTCTGTGCAAAGACTGTGCTGACCTTGCACAGGTTTTGCAAATGCTTCTTGCAAGTGCAATCAAAACGTTTTAAAGTTGCTTGCCCCGGGGAATCCTGCTGTACACAGAGGGGTGAGTGCACTCCTGTCTTCCACCACAAGGTCGAAGGATGCGAAGGGCACAAAACCACGGACTCCCGGTGCCTGATCCCTCTCATCAGAGGGGCTTCGAGTCCCGGCAGCCAGGAGGAGCCTGAGCCAAGGGAGCTGCTGCAGGTTCAGCCTGGCGGTGGCTCCCGAAGACTCTGGAGTCCTCTCATTAACCGAGGCAGTAATTAACCTTAGTCCCAGCACGGGGCCCTGCACTGGCAAGTGTAGCCTTTTGTTAATTTTGAGCATCTATAATTTATGGGTTTTGATGGACTTTTTTTGTTTGGTTTGATTTTGGTTTTTTAGGTCTGTGATTACTAAGTTTAATTTTAGGTAGTCCTGTGAAGAGCAGGGAGTTAGATTTGATGATCCTTATGGGTCACTTCCAACCTGTGATATTCTGTTTCAGCTTCTGGAAGCAAACAAAATTATCTGAAAATAAGGCTTTTTCTTTTTCCTCCCAAGGGAATTAAATCTTGAACAACCTGGGCCTTCCTTCAATTTCCTCACTTGAAAGAAGCAGCATGTTAGGGCAGCCTTTCTATAAGAGAAAGGATAGAAAGAGCTCAGCACAGCTGCTGTTAGTTGTGGCAGGTTAATGGCTGAATTACTGTCGTAATCAAAGATACAAATCCCAACCAGTAAATTCCTGGAAATGCAAAGTGTTCTTGGAATTTCTATGCTGAGAATTTCTTGGAAGATTGCTTCACCTGCCTGTTAGGTAGAGAATGACATTTTATGAGAGAACATATATTCCTCTTTTGTAGTTCATAATCATGTCTTTTTTCATCTCTTTCCCTTGATTGAACTTCTAGAGCACTTAACGAAAAATCTGCCAGAGGAGAGGTTCCCCTTGAGGAGCACAGCATTCCCTGCACTCTAACTTGCACAAAGGACAAAGCAGCTTTTCTGTGTGCCTGGTGTCTTGATAAAGGTGGTGCTGGCCAAAGAACGATTTATACAAGCTACATGCAAAGTGTAACTACATAGAACTTCAGCTGTTGAGATTGTGACCGTGACATGCAGAAAGCAACGCCATAAAATCAAAACCTAAAACTCACGTTAGTAAGCAGAACCGGTATTGCATTAAAATGGAAAACTCTCGCTGGAATTGTCCAGATACCACAGCACTGGGCGTGTAGGAGTGGATTCCAGCCCCGGGAGCACACGTGGCCTTTGTCCCGGGTGCAGGGGCTGGGTGAGAGGCTGCTGCCCTCTGCAGCCTGCAGAGCTCCGGCGCTGCGGGGCTGTGCCGCAGACAGAGCCGAGACACCTCTGCCCCGTCTGCTTCTCACTTTTAGAAGCCTCGGGTTAAAATGTATTCGTATTTGACATCCCAAAGTATCTGCTTCCGTGGAATTACAAAACAAAACAGAATTAATTAAAAACCCAGAGCCATCTCCTGAGATCTTTTATCGTCTATTCCATCAAAAATGTAACATGAAATAGTATTGCCTATTAATGGTCACTCACAAGGTCTGTAATCGAGCATCTCATCTCTTACATGAAGATTACAGCTTAAAAGCAGTGAATGCTTTCCATCACTGAGTTCAAAGTAGGCCACACAAAGATCTGTGTGGGGACAGGATAATGGGATTTTCTTCTGCAGCTGAAGTTGGGGCCAGAACCTGCAGTCTTCCATAATCCAGTTCCTCACAATTTAGGTTCCTTTAAAGTTATTTTTTGACTTGCTCCTGGAGCCCTCTCATATCTGAATGACCCTGTTGTTGAGCCTTGAGCAGCAGCTGAGGTATCAAGACCTTAACAAATGAAATGATCCCTACTACTTTATATGCAGGACTTTTCTTGATGGAAACAAAAGACCCAGCAGGAAGTTATTCTTGTGGCTGGAACAATTCTCTGAAACTTATCCAGCAATGTCTAAATATTTATCAGTCTGTATCTGAAACTATGTCAAGAGGGACTTGGAGAGAGTTAAAGGTGTGCAAATGTAGTACAGGAGATCAAGGAGGGAATTACCTTGAAATCAGCTGTAAGCAGGATGGTTGTTAAGGTTCTTACTGTACTGTAGAACTTGCTTAATGTTCTCCTGTCAGGCTGTGAAAACACATCTTTATGTAGGGGTATGTCCCTTCCAATTTACACGTCACTTTTTCTCAGTTTAAAGCCATTTTCTGCTATTTCAGGTTTCAGTCCCAAATAACTGCTGAAGTTCCACCCTATTTGATGCAGTCCTTATTCTGCAAGCCCTGTGAAAAAGCAACCACCTACCCTGCAGATGTCAGTAGCTGTGATCACCGTGGTTAGGTGAAACCCACAGATCCAGCTTTATTTTTTCTGGCTGAAGAGACAAGCTCTCTGCCCCTGCACAGTTTACTCTTGTGGGTACCAGCTGGCTGGGCTGCTGCGTCCTTCCTGTGGACGGCCACTGTTCCAGCTTGCTGAATGAGCCATGAAACATCACTGCATTTGGTGATAGCAAAATAATTAAAAGCCACCCCCAAGGACCTGAAGTTAGACACACTGAAGAACTGACCAGACTGGGTAATTCAACAAGTGCAGGTGCTGGGAATTGTCCTGGCTATGTGTGTGAGCCTGTACAGAAAGAAAAAAGAATAAGACAAAAGAGTATGTCAAAGAAAGAGTTATTGTGCTCTAAACTCCTTGGGTTGTTTCTGTGGAAGGTCCTTAAAATCCTGACCCAGGAAGATGGATTGTGTGAGTGCTGTCAGGAGGCACTGTGTGAGAGAAGATGATGCCTTTGTGCCAGCACACGGTATCTTGAGCACAAGCTGACTGTTTCAGTTGTGAGTTCAGCTTAGTTTTGAAGTGTCTGAAGCTCTGTAATGCAATTTTTAATTTTAAAGTGGTTTTGGGCATGTTAGTCTGAAAAAGAAGATACAGAGGTCCTTCAGCACAAAACTCTGACCAGAATCAGCTGTGTTTTACTGGACACCCTTTTCAGGAGGATTTCAGTGCTGTACATGAGGTGCTCTATTTGCTTCTCAGATATTTTGTCAGGCAAGATGCCCAGTGATTATGTACTGAGAGATCGAGACACACTGATGCTCCTAACCAAATGATTTCACTTTCAGAGCATAAGGAACTCATGCAAGTGACAGGTCAGAGAGCAGATTAATTTGAGCACAGCGCTTCTCTCGAGCAGCCCTACTTGGAGGGGAAGTGTTTCTTCTCAAAAAATAGTAATTAAACAAGAGTCAGATTATGTACCTCTGGATATGATTTGCAGTGCTCTGTCTCTCATTAACTCTTGCAAAATTACTGATCAGAGAAATATATTATAACTCATCTGTTTCATGATGCCTCTATCAATTAGGAACAATGACATTATGCAAGAAATTAAACGATGATAAAACCTTTCATGGCTGAACCTATTCTTTTTCCTTGACCTCTTTTCTCCAGGCATCCATTTCACTTTATTTCTCAGAAAATGGTCGAATCACTGATTAATTGATCAGCCAGTGGCATTGCTGTGGAATACAGAAATTTTTCTGCAGAGCAAATGGAAGTATTTCTCTTGCTGTGCTGTTGGTTGAATGCTCTCAGCAGCTCATGGCAAAAGGTCTCAGAGTTTCCTGGAGCAGTCAGACAGACCAGTGCATTAAGAATCTCAGAAATACTATTTTTTTTCCTTTTTTGCCTGTTAGTCGTGACACTTTCCCATCTGCCTTTGCAACTCATCTGTGGATTGCTGTAACAGCATTAATCAGCAGAGTTGACAAAACCCAAATGACGTGACTGACAGCGGAGAAAGACCCAGAGCTGCCTCATCAATGCTTTTGTAGGGGCTGATCAGTCACGTTCTGCCTGAGCCCATCAGCTTCCTGCTCTGCTCTGGAATACTTCTGGGTGTTCCCTGAGCTGCACAGAGCCTGAGAGTTCAGGTCTGGGTTCTCAGAGTCTCTTGGGGAGGGACTGTAACAGGATCTGCTGGCAGGAGTGTCCCTGGCCTGTGCCTGGCTGTGATGTGCTTTTTGCAGAGGAATTACTGAAGCAGCACACACTCACACAAAAAGAGTGAAAAATTCTATCCCTCCCAGCTGACCTGGAAGGAGAGGTTATCAGTACCCTGTCCAGCTGGGATCCTCTGGGAATAAAGTCACTTCCAGGATGAAGCCAGGAAATGCTGATTTAAGCCTCTTATACTTACTCCTGACAAAGTCACTCATCAGTCACTCACCATAAAACTAAAGCTGATGCATAAGAAGAAGACAAAGATGGGTTTCCACATTCCTGGGAACCCTGGACCACCATCCTGTTGTCAGGAAAATTAATCCACAAACATCAGAGGTTTATGTCCAAAAAGGGAGTCCTTTTACTTTATTCGAATAAGGGAGAGGCCATGGGGCATTCCTGACACTGTCTCCCTTTCTTAGCCAGCTTGGTGTTCCAGCCAGCAGTAGCACAGCCTTTCCAGCTTGAATCTATAACCAGGTTTAAAAATCTTTTGCAGCATTTTTTGAGTAAAATCATTATACTGTGACTTAGAGTCTGCAGCATCTAATGCTGCCCACCCCTTAAATTGAAGAAGGGTTTTAAGACGTGGAACTGCAGCATCCTAGTCACTGAGGGATGGCTTGTGTCTAGAGCAGACTACACCCAAAGCAAAGCTAAAAGCAGCAGGCAGTTTCTAATGATGACTTATGATAGATAATAACTTTAGCCCTAATTGTTTTTACTGTAAGTGGGGCCCTTGAGGAAAAAACAATATAAGCAATTTCTCAGTCAAGAATGGAGCCACAAGACAGGCATATTGTTTAAAATAAAATCCACTGCCTGCTAGTGAGTTTTAAATCTTTTGGAAGGTGGAACAATAGTTGCAGAGTAAATATTTTCCTGTTAGGGTGATGCTGACTACGAAAGACCTGACAATTGTGTCAGCACTGGCAGAAATGGAGACATCTGGCTTGGCAGCTTCCAGGTTCTTGTGAATGGGAAATAGCTGAAGTTTTGGCCGTGGGACAATGGATTTGGAATAACTGACAACAGTGTACTTTTTTGTTTTACCATAAGAAATAGTCCATAGTATCTCAAATAGTCCCTATTCCAACACCCCAAATTAAGACATAGTCCATATCATCTCTGCAGACCACGGACTGTAAAACACCAGTATGGACTAGACACACATGCAAGATGAGAAGCCAAAACATAATACCAAGATTGCTCCAGCATTTTTTGGTTTCTGTGCAGAGAGTAGCCATGGAGTTAATTAGGGAAAAGGAGAGAGGAAACATTTAAGCTGTGAAGCTGCTTTGTCAAAGAGCCATTGTTTCTGTGCTTTTTCCTCTGACACTTCTGCTCTCTGTGCCAAACAACTGGCTGCCCCCAGATTTTATGCTTGAGGGACAGCACAGTGTTTAAAGAGCTGAGAAATGTGTGTAGCTTGAGAAGATGGAAAAACTGCACAAGGCTGTGGCCTGGGATGGGAGGGGAGGGAGTCTTGTGTGTTCAGCAGGCTGCTGCTCACATCTTCCTCCTGAGTTCTCCCTCGTGATGCTCTGAAAAGCTGGGATGTAGACTGCTTACCTTTACCAAATTAAGGGAAATAAAGACAGTGAATGCTTCAACCCATGGGCAGGGAGTGCTTCTGCTGACTCCTGGTCTCAAAGACCAGGTGTTGCTGGGGTATTTGAACTTCAACCAGATTAAATCTCTTTATTTTCAAGTCTGTTTTGTCAGCACATTTTCCTTTGTTATGAGAGCACTCGAGTACATCATTGGGAACTTGAAAATATAAATAATATCTGGTTTGGGAGTTTTTGTTTGTTTCTTTTCTTTTTCACATACATAGATTGTGAATGTCTCAGACAAAAGGGAGATCTGAGACTGACCAATTTCTTCAAAAGAAAAGCAAGTCTGCAAGTCATCCCTGAAAAATTCGGTACCTGGTGGCAGCACTGTGGGGATGCTGCAGGGCTGCTTCTTCAATTGCCTGGTTGAAGTGAAAAATTTAAAGCAATTTCACTCTGAATCAGATCAAAACAAAACATGGACTGAATTGGAAAATACAGGTTGCACTAAATGGAACATTGTATTTGGCATAAAGCATATCTGCCTTGGTACAGCATTTAAGACATTTGCAAAATAATAACAATAACAATTATAATAATTATAATAACAACAATAACAACGGTCTAAACCTATTACTGGAGTGGTATTACCAGAGGCTGTGGAGTAACAACATTGGTGGAGTTGCAGCAGATTTAACACCAGGATGGGGAATCACCTCATTGCTCACAGAATTAATTTAGTGAGCACTTCTTTTCAAGTCAGCCCAGAGATTTTATTCCTCTCATGTCCACTGAAACATTTATGTGTCTAGGTTAAATATTGCACCATGTACAAAAATTTGTATGATTAATAAAATCATCTTTTATACAGCAAATTCTAGTCCATCAGTCTGGAATTTGAGACTGCAGTTGGAGGATTAATGGCAAAGCACAAGGTTACAGGAGAAAATTGTAAAAAGAAACAAAGAGCAGTGCTGCAATATTGTTGTCACCTGGATACAGCTTTTACCTGGAGAAACCCTAAAGAACAGGAGCCCACTTCTTTCTTTAGTGTTTATGACCTAGGATGCCAATTCCCAGTTATTCCTATTTACTCCTCTTTACTTCAGCAGAAACTGGAGGTAGACTTGGGATCATCTTAATGTTAAATTGAACCAAATACTGAATTCAATGTCATTCTGAAGAAATCAGAGCTGTTAAGTGCTTCTCCCTCATGTGTACTCTGTTTTCCCCAGGCTTAAGGATGTGAGACACATCTCAAAGCTGTCTGCCACTAGCACATACAAAACTGAGCAGGTTTTGGAGTGATTGCTCTTGACCAACACTGTACAGGAATGACTTTCTACAGGCTGACTGTGAAAGCTCTTCCAGGGTCAAAAGATACTTAGAGATCAGCAGAAAGGAATTAAACACACACACAGCTATGCAGCTGAAATTTGGAGAGAAGGATGAGGTGCAAACTGACCTGATGAATCAGTAGGAAGTGTTATATTGATCTGTTTTTAAAAATATACTTTAACTCAAGCAATGTCTCTGGGAATTTTGATATTTTCCAATGACTTGTTTCATCTTGAGGAAATATGGTTGATGGAAGGAGAGTAGGTGGAGAAAATTCCCTGATCAGAGCACTCTTATTTTGGCTTTCTCTTTGTCAGCTGCCCTGGTGTTGGCATAAAATAATTTTTAATATCCCCTAAAATCCAACAAAGTTGTGACATTTCTGCACCACTGAAGTTCATCTTAAGCAGAAAGGACAAGCACTTTAAGCTGTCATCTTTGTGCAAACACCTCTCTTATCTTTCCAATATTCCTGTTGCATACACTAGTGTGATACAAGCATAAAATCTTTCTATCCTTGCATTTACCATATAAAGAGGAATTAATCTTTTTAGCATTGCATTAATGCCTCAAAATTTTCTGAAAACAACAAGAAATTGTTGGACTGCGTTAAATTCTTTGGATTTTTTTTTTTTTTTATTTTTTTGTTGATGTTTTTTCAAAAATATAGAGCCAGTGGTTGATTCTGCTCAAATAACTAATGAAATCAAACCCCTGGAACTGTCAGTTTAAAGAGTTAAAAAAAAAATAAAAAAATACTGTGATTCCTGCCCCTGCATGGCCAGTTCCCACTGCCAAAGGATCCCAGCCTGTCACTACAGAGAGAATATTCATGAACAATTTCTCCATGCTATGAGAAACAGACGTCAGTTGAAAGGAAGGAAAAGTTAATCTGTAAGAGGCAGATGTTGTGAGCCCTCCTGGTTTCATCCTCCTTTCGCTCCTGCGAGGAGGGCAGGAGGAGGGAGAACCCAGCGAGACACTGAACGCTCCATCTGCCTCTGCCAGCGAAACCTGGACTGGGGAAGAAGCGATTTTCTTAAACACTTCTCTCCCGAAACAGGCAGAGGCAGGAAGCGGCGAAATGGATGGCAAAAGACTGGGGGCAAGGTATCCGAGTATCTCCTGTTTGCTTTATCTGAAACAGAAGGGCCGGGAAGCATTTCCTCTTGGCGATGGGAGCAGGGTCACCGCCGGGAAACGGGGGATGTAGCATCTCCTGCCGGGGCCAGCCGGGGCTGCCCCACCAGCCCTGCTGCGGGACCCGCTGGAGCCTCCCCGCTGCCGCACAAGCAAGGTGACGGTGACACAGTGGCACAGTGGCACAGTGGCAGTGACACCGACCTCTGCAAGGGACTGAGGGGTTTCCTGCGGCACCTGCAGCACCCTCACCCTTGTTCAGACCCTTCCCCCAGAATGGCTGCGGGGAGCCTCGATACACATCCATCTAATGGACGCGGCACTGCCTGGAGGTCTCAAATCTTATTTACTCCTTAACTTAATACATTTACTCCGTTACCTCATCAAATTTCTACAGAGGATTTGACTTGCCCTTGACTCCCTCCACACACATACATTTTTGAGCAGTTTTTTCTGATATTAGAGCTCCCGATGAAGATTCAAAATTAGATGAACAATTTCTATTCAGTTTTTTAATTGTCAGGTTCCTTGTCAGCGTTTGGTCTTATCTTGCACACAGACTTGCAGGAAGTACATTAAATTCCTTGCATCAAGGACTGTTTATGTTTGCCTGTACCACATGTGAATGTTTCTGTCAATATAAAATACAGCGTGAGTGACATCTCTACCCACTCAGTGCAGTTCCTGTGCATTCAACTAAATTTTGACTTACAGGATTAAATGGTTTGTTGTATTGGGATCCCCTTTATATGTTTGGGGGGGATTTCCTCTGAGGTGGAACACAGCAGCAGTTTAAATGGAGAAGTGTGCCTTTCTGCAAGAGAATGAGTGAAAATATTCCCATGCATTTTCCATCCCAATACACTAATGACTATTTTCTTGTCTCTCATCTGATCTAGAAAAGTACTCTCTGAGAATGCTACAATCATATTTAAACATGTTTACCTTTATCAACTCATCCTATTGATCTGTTTGCAAGATGCCATCAGTTGTGGCTGTCCTGCACTTAAACCAAAGGACTGTATAATTGTCATTTTGTACAGCCCTTTGAAATAAAGCACAGCTACATTTTTTCATAATCTCTATTGAGTTGTGCAGGAGAGAAATATGAAATGCCATAAGAAGAACCTGTGAACATTGTAGAAAGCATAAACAAGCTTCTTTCATAAGGACAAGCTGCAGTTAATAAAACACCACCACCACTGTTTATTGGGTGGGTTAAACAAGCCAGATCAATCCTGTTGCTCTGTAAGGAGAGGTTTTTTTCCCTTGCATACACATTCCTCCCTTCCTGCAAACCAGGATTCTCACTAAATCTCTTTCAAAACAATGTTGATTTCTGCTGTTTAGACATGAGAATTCATGGTGCATCATCATCTAAGCATCAAATGCAGGGTGTGAAACCCTGGGCCCGAAGGAAGGCTGTGCTGATGATCAGCTTCTGTCCATGGGGCTGTAAGGGACATGCCAGGGTAGGGAGCACTATTCAGTTTGCTTCATTTGCCTCAGTTAGAGCAAAATAATTTCCTAGGAACTATTCTCTGCAATGCAAGATGTTATAAACTTCAGCACTTCACCATAGTTATGGAGGGAGTGGGGTTTAGTCTGTTCTTCTGTCTGAAGTGGTCTGAGTCTACATCTGGAATGTGTATCTCTTGGGGACCTAGGTGGTCTTCAGTCCTGAATCTCTCAGCCAATGCAGTTCTTTTTGCTAAGAACAGTCCAAAGTTCATTAATCCAATGGTGAAGGAATTACAGGATCATCTACTGATGAGAGGAATGTTCTGGATGAGAAGAGTCCACTGCTCAAGCC
>WAAG01042427.1:0-22336 GCA_013390105.1 Tichodroma muraria | reverse complement strand
GGGGTGGAACGGGGCTGGAACGGGGCGGAGCGGGGCGGAGCGGGGCTCCCCGGCCCTCCCCGGCACAGAGCCGGGCCAGCCCGATACCAGCCCGGGGAGTGGGGCCGCCGCCAGCCCGTCCTGCCCAGCTCTGCCCTGCCTTCTCTGCCCAGGTGAGCGGGGTCTCTGCCGTGGGGCGAGGAGGGAGCATCCTTCGGGAGCATTCTTTGGGAGCTTGGGTGGCCGGGCGGAGCGGGCTTGGAGAGCCCCGGGAGGTGTCCGGTGCCGCGTTCTCCACCTCCGGGGCGGTGGATTTGTTTCGCTTCGGAGACTAGAACCGGTTTCCTTTGTTTTGGTTTGCTTGTTAGTTTCGTTTTTTAACACTTCGGCCTTTCTGTTGCGCTTTGGAAGTGGGGATGTGACCCTGTTACTCTGAGGATGGCTTGTTTTAGAAATGACGAGCGAGACAAAGAGTGCTGAACGAGAGCTTTCAGCCACTAGGAAGATAAAGGACTCCCAGCACTGGTTGCTCAGAGGGGCACTGCAGAACTCGGAGCCTCGTTCAAGAGTGTTGCTGTAGCGTGAACCGCCTGCTCTCGCAGTCAGCACTTCTGTTCAGGAAAAAGGGGAAAGCAAAAAAAATGGGGGAAGCAAACCTATTTTCGTGTTCCCTTGGCATGTTGGATGTGTTGTGCGTGTCACTCACTTCTTGCTCTTGTAAAGAAGCCTCCGAGGCTGATTTTTGGAACTGTGCCTCTGAATTTGGCCTTCAAGGAGGGGATTTACATTTTCAAACAGCATTTTCTGATGCTGTTTTTGCTGGCACTGTCGAGCTACTTCTGAGAGAGAAATGTTTGCAAAACCTTTTGTGGTGCTACATTTGATTTCTTAGAGAGTCTCAGAAAACTTTCATGCTGCTTTGACATGACTCTCCTAGTTGTAATTTTTGTGAGGCTCAAAGAGGTTTTTGGCTGCTGTTCTTAACCTTTACTTTCTGACTATTATCTTATGTTTGGCAAACATAATTTCTTTCCTTCTGTTGATTATTAATAATGGAAGATAACAAGGCCTGTGAACGTAGCTTGCAGAGGGCTTGAGCTTCCACAAATACATCTTAGTATCTCATTATATCTAAAGAGGCTTAACTAACATATAGCAAAAAAAAGTTAAAAAAAGCCCCAACTCATATAAAGGCTACGGGTGTTTACAGGAAAAAAGTTGCGTGTGCCAAAGAAACTGTAGGAAAGATGCGCCTGTGCTCTGACAATGGATTTATTTTCACATTCTGTGTGGGGGTGTAAAGGAGGGAGAACACGTTTCTTCCAGGTGGCCCTTTGCAGGGGCAGAGCTGAGGCAGGAGCTCGTCCCACGGCCCCAGGCGTGCTGTGGCACCCACGTGTGACACAACCGGGTACGTGGTTGCGCTGCCGCTCTGCCCCCCGTGTTCTGGGCACCTGCACTGCCCGGAGCTTCTGCCTCTGTGCTTTGCCCAGGGTTGCAAATGTTTTGACCAGGGTTGTAAATGTTTTGACCAGCACCATCCATCCCCTCCTTTACTTAGGTGCATGTAAGCACAGAAATGTTTATCCGCAAATAACTCGAAATTAGCCAGATAAGGCCAGGTAATGCTGCCTTCTGTCTCCTCTTATGACTGTGGCTTGCTGGGTAGTGCTGTCCTGCGGGTGAAGCCAGGTTTTATATCCAGTTAAAGAATGAAACCCACCACGAACATGAATGTATCTGCTGACAGTAGAGCTCCCTTCCAGCAAGCTGCCAGAGCCTGTTCGTGCACCACACCAAACGTGGTTCCTGGGAAGAAATGTGGTGTGTGGGGATCTTTCTAGGTGATTGGACCAGCAGGCTGTGCCGAGGTTGTTCTTGGTGTCAAGCCTGACAGTGGCGGAAGTAAATATTTCCTTCCCCTGCTTCCATTTCACCCTGAGTGGGCTGTGGTACAGAAGGAGTTGGGGGTTTCATTTATTGTGGCTGGGGTGCCTTCAGGGTGAAAGCTGAAGTTACTTATTGCACCTTTTTGTCTATTTTTATCTCAAGTTTCTATAAGGAACCATTTTTGAATCACTGAGCATGGGGTAGACTTGGCAGGAATTGATAAGAAACTGCTTGAAACTTGGGGAAAGACTGATGGGGATCAGCATCAGCAGAATTTATTGATATTGTAACAGTTCAAGTCTAGGTTGATAAATACGCTGGACGGTGGTGGTGAGAGTTGTTGGTTAATCTGGAAGGTTTCTGGAAGACTAAGGAGAGGAATTTAGTTTGAAAAGTGTAGACCCCATCAGTGTCAAAGGGAAGGATGAGTGGGGATCACATCCCTTCCCTAGGGCTGGCAGCTTCCGTCTCCTGGGGGCCATTAGGCTGGGAACAGCATTGTACACAGCAGAGGGGTGACAGTCTGAGACTGTTAAAAAATAAAAGGAATGAAACGTTTATTTTTCTTTCAGCACAACAGTTTTAAAACCTCAAATCCTGATTTTTGCAACAGGTCGATGTGGAAAACCAAACAAAAAACCCCAGCTGGAACACGGTAAAGAGATGCAGAGAGGTGTTTTGGGTTTGCATGGTGTGTCACTCCCCAGCATAGTTCAGATAAAATGAAAACCAGAAAGTGTTCATCCGACTGCTTTGCCTTTCCTCTCAGAGCGGGGTAGAGGCAATTGTTCTGCTGCCTTGTCTCCCTGCGTCTTTTCCTCGTTTTGAGGCAACTCCCTGGACACACCAGCGATCTTTATTTCCCCCCCTCCCGCACAGATTGCGGCTCGTTTCCGCTCCGGCTGCAGCCGCCCGGCCTCGCTCCGCTCCCTGCCCTCCGTGCCGCAGCTGTGCTCCTCGGAGCAAGCCTCAGCTGGCGAGGCAGCGCTGTCGGGATCTGTCCGTGTGCCCGTTCTCCTTCCCTGGCCTGTGTGGCCGGCGGCTGAAGCCCACGCTAGCGGGGGCAGCCCGGCGGGGCAGCGGGAGCGGCGCGGAGCCCGCCCTGCCAGCGCCGCTCCTCGCAGCCTCCCCTCCGTGAGCGCAGACAGGCGCCTCTTGCCTCTGTAAACAGGCAGAAGCGAGATCGCTTTCTGCCGAGATCTTGCTTCTTTTCCCCCATCAGCTAGCCGCTGAGGAAAAGGCTAAGATACAGAAGGTGCAGAGATGGGATCCCCTCTGGCGGGAGGTGACACAGCGGAGCCTCGTCCCCTCCTTGGTGGCAGCCGGGAGAGGAGCCAAACTGGCGCTTGCTTTGTCTCTGCGTCGTGCAGGAGGACACTCAGCTCTCGTTTCTGTCATTTTTGAGGCATGTGCAGCACACTAAAGTGGTGTTTCTGTTGTTTGCCCTCCCCCGAGGGAAGTTGTAAAATACCATGTGAGTCAAATCGCATCTGCCCAGGCTTGGCTGGGGTGCCTCGGGGTACGTGGGGTGTGGGTGCTGCCCGGGAGCCTCACCTCACTCTGATGGACCGGGCTTCAACAGCCTGGGAACCCCTCCCGCTTCACTGAAATCAGCTGCAGCCGTGCGGCCCCTCCGGTGCTACAGTCCTACGGATTGATTTCAGGGCTTTGCTGGTTCGTTATCGGCCGTAGGTTTGCACGGCAGCTTTTTCTCTTTGGGTCGATTTAAAATATAGATAGGTATATATATAACAAAGTAACCTATCAAGTCTTTAAAAAGTAACGATTGTCTTGGGCGCAATGACATTCGCATAGAGATTCTTGCATTATCAATGCAATTTGGAAACTGAATGGAAATCTAAAGAAAATGAACATCAAATTTTTGACCCATAGTGTGAGTGTTAGGCTCTGCTCACCTTGAATTGTGTATTTCTGCAGGGAGGAGCTGGTGATAGGGTCAAGGTCTCAACACACGTTTAAATACTAGGGTGTTTCAAGGACAGCAATTATGAATTTGGCCTTTGGGTGCTTGCCCAGCCATTTGGGCAATAACTGGTGGCCTGTGACCACACTTCTTGCCCAGCACTGGGATCTGGGAAGGAAAGCCTGGGCTTGAGCTGCAGCCTCCCTGTGATCAGATAGCAGTAGGGTAAAGGCACAGAGAGAGCAAAACAACCTGCAGTTAAACCCCTGCAAGGGTTGTGAACTGCAAGGGAGGGCTCTATTACCTTTCTCTGGAAAAAGCAGAGGCCTGTATGCACCACGTGTTCCTTACCCTGATGGCTCCATGCCTGATCTGATCACAGAGCGCTTTGTGCTGGACCAAGGAAAACGGAGAACCTTGACCTGGTAGTTTCTCTGGGATATTAAACCTTGCTGGTCCTTTGCCATGCCTCATGAGCAGCCATGACTGGGAAAGCGACGGAGCATTGAGAGCTAAGGCTGATGCTGAGAAGGGAAGCAAACTGTGTGCTGGTGTTACTCCTTGTGGAGGCCTGTGGGCCGGGATGCTGGGGGCTGCCTGGGAGCTGGCTGGGAAGCCAGGCTGGATGGGGCACTGATGGTGCTGCAGCCATGAGGCCCCAGAGGAGCGTGGGCAGAGCTCCCACACCATGCTGGCAGAGCCTCTAGCAGAGGGACAGTCCTGCTCAGCCACTTGTCCAGGCTGCCAGTGGAGACACAGCTGCGTGCTGCCTTGCAGACCTCGGTGACTAACAGCAGAACCAAAACATGACACCGCTGAGAACTGGAGCGGGAATCTGCTTCCAAAAGACTGTTCATCCAGTTGACTGTTGGGATAAGGAGGATTGCAGCCCATTCAGCATCTGATGTTCACCTAGTCTTCCCAGTGCTGGTTTTGGGCAGGGTGGGAGGGATGGTGAATTCTCTGCCATGGGGAGTCCCACTGAGTTCCTCCAAGCACAAGTCTATTTTCCGGGAGCACTGCTTTTCCCAAGGTTTCAAATTCTTTGCCACTTGCTGTTTAAGAGAATGCCTAGACAAAGAGTAGACCGTGTCCAGGAAATAAACATTTGATCTTGCCTGTCCAGTGGAGGAGGAATTTTCTTTTTATGACAGTTCTGGTTTAATGTTTGGTTTTTTTGCATTGCATAGCCAGTCATGCTGATGGAGGCCCTCTGGCAAAATGGACTATATTGTTTTATGAGGTCCTGCCTTCTCAGTGCTTATTGTCTGCTGGCTTTTCCTTCATGATATGATTTCAGATGGCTGGCCAAAGGCATTTGCTTGTTTTCAGTTACATCAGTTACTTGATAAAAGTCATGGTCGTGATTGCAACTTCTTGACAATTACTTAAAAGGGTAAATTAAACTGCCAGAAAGTAATGTCAAAGAATTTCCTGTTTACAAAATTTGTACCTGCTAGTGGATTCTAAATACACATTAAATGCATGATTTGGATCTTCTCACCCAGCTCATCAAGACAGTGCCTGTCTGTGCCATATCAGGTCGAGAAGCTCTGATAGCTTCAGCCAGGAAAGGCAAAATTTACTCAGCTGTGAAGGCTGTGACTTTATTTTCTCCAATATTTGAGAAAATCTAGCAATTGGAATTAAGAAATGTCATGATAGCCTTTTCTCTTTGTGATGGAGACTGGTAGAAGTTCTTAAAGTTATTTCAAACTATTTAAAGTAGTTTAAATAAACTACTCCCCATTTTACTGGTAGGGGAGACAGTAAATAGAGTCAATATTGATTTTCTTCTATATGGTTTTCCAGAAAGTGTGTTTGAATCTTACACAAGTCTCAGTTTCTGAATAAGCATGTTCTTTTTTTTCTATGTAAAAGGGTGGGTTTTCCCTGTTCTGGGAACTGTGTCAGTCCTAGAGATTGTTCTCACCAATGTTTAGGACACCAGGAGAAGAAAGAGTATCTCAATATACTTAAATATTTGTGCGGTTTCACTGTTTCTTTTTACATTGATTTTTTCTTTTCTCCTTGTACCAGGCTTAGACAAAAATGGTCTCTGTCCCTGGGGTTGTGTGATACACTGCAGTGTCTTACCCACAGCAGCATGGACTTCAGGACAGAAACTCATTGCTGGAACCCAGTCCAGGCTGAATCTGGCAGAGCTGCTGCCAGCAGAATCCCAGTACCATGATGTCACCATGCTGCTGTCTGCACTATCTGTTTTTCACATACTCACCTTCCCTTCCATCCCTCAGGCTTTTCAGGTAGACAAAACTCACCTGACAAACATCCCAGAGGTATAAAATAAGGAACAAAAGTAAAGCAGAGCTCGCTCAGCACTTATTGCAGCCCCATGGGGACAAAAGTGGTTTTGCTGGGCACTCACTAGGCTGGTACAGCTGGGGTCTGGGATTATAATCAAATCTGATCTTAAACATTTTAGTGTGACTGCATTGCCTCTTCCCTGGCATGGATCCTGAGGAGGAACCCTCTTTTTGGTACCTCGTGATGTGGAGCTCTGCAGTCTGGGATCTCCTGGCCACCAGGACCAGGGTGAACCCCCAAGATGTGCATGCACCAATGTGTGCAGTACCATGACATGTTCTGGACTTGGGGCTTGTTCCTCAGGCAGGCAGTCCCTGGGGATTCTTAGCTGTGTAACACTGGGTTGCACACGAAACATTGCTCTAGATAAGAATAACAAAGGCACTGTTAGACATATCCCTGTCTTTGTTTTTTTACTGATCTCAAATCTCTCTTGGTAGTGGGTCTGGCCCAGGTTCATAAGGTCACGTAACTATTAGCATATAGCTAAACAGGTAAATTGAATCAAAACAATCTTTCATAAAGGCATTCACTGCTGCTCCTGTGTGCAATGTTTGCTCTGCTTGTCTCG
This sequence comes from Tichodroma muraria, assembly GCA_013390105.1. Taxonomy (NCBI): domain Eukaryota; kingdom Metazoa; phylum Chordata; class Aves; order Passeriformes; family Sittidae; genus Tichodroma; species Tichodroma muraria. Next base: position 15,644 of record WAAG01042427.1, on the reverse strand, counting down.
TTCCCTCTGTGATTGCAGTTGAAGTAGATGCAGTTTTTTAGGGGTAATGATTGCCCTAGCACAAAGCTTTAACACAATTTTCTATTAAACATGTGCTTCTATACGGAGGTTTAGTTTTATACTTGACCAATGCATTTGCCTCAAGATTTGCCTGCTTTTTTCCAACTATAACACTTGATTTTTACCTTGCCTGAAAAGCTTGAGTTGCCTGTGTTGGCTTTTGAGCTCTAACACAGCAGCCACAAATAACAGCAGCAGCACCTGTGGTTCTGGACAGCTCTGTCCTGTCCAGCACAGCACTGGGCCGTGGCTCTGGAATTCACAGCAGTAAATAGTTTTGTTGATGTGTAAGCAGGCACGAAATCGAGCGCCGCACACGCGCCCGTGCTGGCGCTGCGGTTTTGCAGGCACCACAGCACAACATGACTCCTTTTGCCATTTGACTGTCTGTGAGCACAGCGTGGATGTGCTGAGCCAGAAAGACTGGTTTGTGCACACGTGGCAGCCAGGGAGGGCAATCACACTCCCCACAGGTCCATTTTCTCATTATCGGCCGTGGATGTTGTGTTGCCTGCAGCAGGCTGGCTGCAGTTGGGGTGCTGGAAGCATTTTTGAGACTTCAGAAGCCTTTTTTTTTCTAGAAGTCTAAAGTGCATCATCGGTGGTGTCTTCCAAGCTGCCATATGAGAGGATGTGATGAAGGGTTTGTACCACGTGTAGTTGCCAGAGGATCTGGGGTGTTTATTGGGGTGGCTGGTGTCCCTGGAGCAGCTCTGGAGGCTGTGAGCTGTGGCAGGTGCTCTGGATGCAGGTCTGACTGCACGTGGAGGGTGCAGTCAGATCACACAGAGCTCTGTAAAGCAGCAGCTGGCAGTGGGGATGGTTGTACTGCCAGGATTGAGCAGGTCTGTGAGGTAATATGCAACATTTTCTGTTTGGCCAGGGAGTTTGGTTATCTATGTTTGCTTCCATATTCTCTGTTCCACAAGTTGTTTGGTAATGTAAGAAAAACCAGACCTGTGCAACGTGTACATTTATGTAGTTCTTATCCTATAGACTTCACTTAAACATATTAAGGCAATTTCAGCTTGAGAGTTGAGGTAACCATTAGTTTACAGTGTGGATGGAGCACTTGCCTCCTGCTAGAGGACACTGAAAGGGGTCTCAGGGTCACAAGCACAAACTCTTATACAGCATGGTGGGATATACTGGAAATTGTGTTGAGAGATTTTGTGGAGGGAAGAAAAACCAGAAATGCAATTGTTAAGTGGGCCAGTAATCTTTAAATATATTTATATCTAAGTTTCTCCATTAAAATTTATGTCTATCATCCCATCAGATGCAGAGCATTTTCTGTTTCTTAAATGATTTCAGTCAATTTTATGTCTTTTGGTCATTAATTGATATTGATGCCGGTTCATAATTCTGTCTCCATCACAAACCTTTTGTTTAATTGATTTCTGGGTGATCTATTTGAAACAGACTCAAGTTATTAGCCTGGGACACTTAAAAATATGCAGAGAAAGTGTCAGGCAGTGAGACTGGGATGTAGCCTGTGCATTGGGATAAAGAGAAAGTAGAGCCTGGCCTGTCCAAGAGGTCATCTGGGATCTCTGAGTGCCTCACAGAACTGGTGTGAGGATCAAGTTGTTTTTGAGTGGTTTCTGACTCTGTACCCTGCCAACTGCATCTTGCTAGAATGCTAGCAGATGAAATACTCTCAGAGGATTTATTTTTTTTCTTCGCCAATACATGTATGCCTCATAAATTTCCATGGTTATAGATCTCTGTAATGTGAACTGTTTTCCCCTATTGAAAATGTTGATTAGGGAGGAAACACAGTGAACTAATTGTTCTGAGTAACACTTAAGCCACATAAATATTTCAGGGGATTTTAGTAGCCTTGAAAAGCTCAAAGTTGCACATGAACAAACTGAACCACAATTGTGCCTGAAGTTTTGTGATGTAAGAGGGGGCTGAAAAGGAGAGAACTTTTCAAAAGTGCCTAGGGATTTGCATATGTATAACTTCTTTATAGTAGTATGACACTGTATAACCCATTTGCCTTTTAGATGAACCTTAAGATGCTTAGACACAAGACACATGAGAGATTTTCATGTTTTGGTATAAATATTTTCTGCCAATATGAAATAAATCCTGGAATAAATTCACAGGGGTTGCTCCAACATAGAAGAAATGGCAGAGGGAAAGCTTCAGACTTGCAAAAGCCCTGAAGGAGGAGCTGGGTTCCAAAGCTGGAGAGCAAGCACTGGAAGGGACAGAAAGTTCCCTTTTCAGGCTTATATTGTATTTTATCTGGGAAATACGTCAGCTCACTGTGACTGAGCATGTTAGCAGGTTTAGGATGAGATATACGAAGTGTTGCCTCTGCTCTCCCAGAACAGAGTTCCCAGCCCTGGCTAATGGAGGAGTGATGAAGGCAGCAGGAACTTGGCTGTGACCAGCACAATGGTTCTGTGCTGGGGACCATAAAACATTGAATAGATAATATCTACTTTCTGGCCCAAACCAGCTAACTTGTTGACAAAGCTAAATCTTCAGAAATATTTGGTACTTGCAGGGTTTATTGTCTAAGAAAGAGTCATGGCAGCCATTCAAGGGACAAATTGGGGAGTGCTTTGTTTTACAAAGGCACAAGGTTTTTTATTTGTAACTGGAAATTTAAAGAGGGGGGGGAGGCAAAAACACCAGAAACAGCTTGTAACTCTTCTTGCTCTCTATCCTCTTTATGTCACTTCTGGTAGAAAATTTAAGGTTTGATTTATGAATAAGTCTGCACACCCTTTCTTGTGTGCTCCTATAAGCTAATGTTTTTTCCATTTGTTTCTTTTCATATTCCTTTCCCCTTCCCTCTCCTTTCCTAATTTGCTGTTGCCTTTTGGTCTCACTGTCCTTTCTTAATTTCTCTGTAAAAAGGGCCTCTCCTCCCTGTCCACTAAAAGGAGTGGAGGCTCTTTTCCATAGACAGTTAAGCTGTGGGACTCCTTGCCACAGGATACTGCAGAGGTTAGAAGATTATATGAGCTCAGGAAGGGCCTGAAAAATCTCATAGGAAGTTATAAAATACCACTAAGCAACCTTTAGTTTGCCATTTCTTTGAATGAGGATGCAGGAAAGGTGTTGAGAGTAAGCACCACTGTGCACTCACCTAATACTTAACTCTGACCTTGGCCACCGGTGTTGGATCCTGAAGTAAAGTCATCCTGGTGTTCCCCAGTTTTACTGCAAGGGTCCTTTGTGATCTCCCATCACACTTCCCTGTACCCTTATCACAGCTGTGTGAAGACTGGGGACACCAACTTTTGCTCCTGGAGCTGACCTGTTGCATCCTTGGCTTCAGGGAAGGAGCGCTTGGATTGGAGCTGGGCTTTGGGAGTTGGTGTCTGGGCTTGTGCTCCGGGTTCTGGTGCTGTGGGGGCAGCTGGCAGTGGCTTTGGGAGCAGCTGGGCAGTGCTGTGACATGGTGTCCCTGCTGCCACAGAAACAGCCCGGGCTGCAGCCTGGCAGCTCACACAGAAAGCAGCTGGCAGACCAAAAGCAAGGCAAGATGCTGGGCATCTCATCCCAGGCTGGTGCTGGCTCAGTGCCTCTGGATGTGCTGTGGGTGTAACAGCCCATCCCACAGGGCACTCCTTGTTTGTGGTGTTCTGCCCAGCTGAGAACCCCCCTTTTCCTGCTGTCATTTAAATACTTCTGATTACATTAGCCAATGCTATAGGTGAACAGCAACTTAAATCACTGGGCAACACTTGCATCTTATTGCCACCATCATCTTCATCCTTGCCTGGGAAGAGCTCCCAGAGCAGGATGCTTGTCTGGAACCTGTCACTGCTTGTCCAGGCTCGCCATGAGCTGGGGAGAGTTTTCCACCTCTTGCAATCTGTTCTTGAAACAAAAGGATTTGGATAAGTGAGATTTGATGAGCAAATTGAAGGCTTGGACTTCTCCTATGCGTGAGTGTGAGGGGAGGCGTGCTGGTCGTGGGACAGCTCTGCACCATTCCCAGCACTGTCCTGAGGGAGTTACCTTACCACTGGCTGCTGGTGTGCTCTGCTCCCGCTGAAGTACTTTTCTCCAAGAGGCAGGATGGAAACTGGTCCTTCCCATGTGATTGTGCACACTCTGAGCAAACCCAGGCGAGCACTGTCCCCCTGGCAGCTGTCAGTACATCTGGTTACAGCCTCCTGTGCTCATTTACCAGTGGAGGACCCTGTCTAGCTCTGTTCCAGGCAGTTTGGAGGAACAAGTTTGTGCATCATCAGTCTTGGCAAATACTGGATTTCCAGCGAGACAAGATCCTGATTCCTTTGTATTTTTGAAAAAATGAGCCACATTTCACTGGCTCATTTCACACTTCAGTATAATCCTAAACCAGCTGAAACATGTTCTTAATGTGACTAACCCCTCAGTTCCTTCACCTAATTTTTATTTCTTTTTTTAAAGTGTACCTATCAGCTTTCATGGAAAATAGAGGAAACAGTGGAAAATATGGGACTGCAGGAAGTCCTCATCTCTATCAAAGTTCCATAAAGACTGCTGATGGCCAAATTCCTCCCCATCCCTCTCTGTGGTCTCTGCTGTGCAGAGTGGGTTTGTGCTGCCCAGGCATTTCCTTCAGATATTTCCTTCAGACACAGGCACTGCTCACCGCAGGAGCAGAAGGGCAACCCCAGCATTTGGGAACAAAGTGTTCAGTGCTGAGATTGCTTGGAAATAGCTGCTCCTGTTTGTAACTAAACCCTTTAATTTGTTTTAACCTAAATTAATTTGTACACTCAAACAAGCCATAGGAATTTTCCTTGTTGTGTTTGGCTTGGGTTACAATTAGGAATTTTTTACTGGACGTGGCTGGGCAATGTCCTGGTCTCCATTAACTGACAGATCACTCCAGTGTGTGGGCACTCCTTTGCAGCCTCCAGGAGCGTCATGTTCATACCGTAATCCTCTGTGACATGCCACATGCGTGTTGCAACTCCTCTGAGTTTCAGTGCTAATTGAAGTACCCATATTAACTGTGGGAAGTTAGCCATGCAAACTAAGCTGGAAGGGGAAGCTCTGGGAAGGCGCTGTTTCGTAACCCTTTGTGTTTTGTGAGTGCTTCACTCGGTGGTGCAGGGACAGCGCTGGGATTCTCGTGTGCACTGGTGTCCCAGTGCCAGAAAGGGCTTTGGAAAGAGCTCCAGGTAGGAGCAGTGCTGTGGGTGGAGCTCAGGCATCTTGGAGAGGGAGCTGGGAGCTGCTGTAGGACTGGGGACACCCCCAGTCCCTCACCTTTATCGGGGTAGGGAGCGGGGAGCCCTGGTACCTTCACTCTATCAGTAGATGGGAGCAAGGGGCTGTGGATATTCTTGCTGAGAAGAGGTTATCTAGGTGTCAGCAGAAGAACAAGTGAAGCTGAGGGGTTTATCTGCACAGCTTCCTTAGAGAAGGAAAGAAATGCAGCTGCACAGAATAAATTTGGAAGACAGGACGTTTTGAAAATAAAAACTAAAAAAGAAGAGTTTCTGGTGTTGTTTCTAAATCCAGGAAAAGTCCAGAAAACAATCCGATTTTCAGATGTCTTTTAGACATATTTTTCAAATTTGTTTTAGAGATTAAAATGAAAGAGAACTTGCAGAACCCGCATCTGAAAGCAGCTGCTCTTGGGGAGTTTTTTTCTGTCTTTGAGAAAACCCCTCATTTCCCAGGTAAATGTAGCCAGTGCTGTCCTATTCATGGACCATTGTGGCACCATCTGGAAGCAGCTTCTCCAGACAGGGTCATTTCCAGACTAAGGAGGCCAGAAAGAGCATTTTCTCCATGCTGGAGCACTGAAGGATGCAGAGAAACCTTTCCTGGGGATGGGCTCTGTTCCCGTTCACTGGAGGTGTTGCAGACTGTGATGTGAAAAAGAAACCATTCATAGATGGAGAGATTTCATGGGGTCTGTCACCCTGCCATATCCAATTGGACTATTTCCAGACATTTGCATTAATTAAAAGTGAGACAAGATTTCTGTGATAGATCATGTTGTGCTGGTCAGAATGGATAACTTCCCCAAACCTGCTATTTTTAAGGTATTCCTAGAGGTATGGGGCAGATATATACAGCACTTTGAGAGAAATAGGATGTATAGATATACAGAGAAATTATGACGGCATTTCTGTACCCCCAACCTTATCACTTCAATAGCTTTCTAAAGTTATTCTTCATGGAGAATTTCAGAAATTTCTCCTGCATGTATTGTGCTCTTTGTAGTTCACTTGTTACAAGTGCTTTGTAAGTCACTTGTTACAGATGACGTTTTGAGGTTTCTTTCTGCACACATTGGCCAATTTTTCTAAAAAAGGTATGGTAAAAAAATAAGATATTTTTGCTTTGAAATGTTAAATTAGTCTATTGTTGCCATGATGCTACTGTAATTTATTTTATTTATATTCCAGTCCGGTGCATTCCTAAACATAAATATTAAAAAAAAAAAAATCACACTGCAGAAAGATAAATGATGCATGTTGAAATGTGGGGAGATTTCAGGGTAATGTGGCACGTGGCAGGAGTTTCCTAAAGAGCCTGAAATCATCACCACCTTACGTCATGTTGCATTCATTCTGTAAATCCCCACAGGCACGTGTTTTGCTGGTTCAGGCAGAAGAGAGATGCTGCCTGTGCTGTCCCTGCTCTCTGGCCTGGCTGGGGTCTCACACTGCTGGGCTTTGTGCTGGGAAGTGCTGGCTGCCTTCATGAGTCAGGGGGATGGATGTTCCCTGCAGCTCGGGGTGGGTGCACTGGTGCTGCTCTCTGGGGTTTGTGGGACGCTGTCCTTGCCACGGCCAAGTGGAGAGTGGTGGCTGGGCTGGAGGGACAGGGGGTAACCTAATGGAAGTGGGTTGGGAGATGTAGAGGGTTTCTGAGAGATGCAGGAAAGTGGGTTTGTCCAGCTAGTCACATAGTCAAAAAGAGAGGAAGGAATTTGTGGGTGCCGAGGAAGGGCTCGTAGGCAGCCATCCAAGTCCCAGGGGCCATTCTTGATTTCCAGGGAATCAGTTCAGAACCCAGGATAACATCTGGAAAACATCTCTGAAGACTGCTGGTAACTGCCTTAGGAAGGCAAAGCATTTGTGAGGAGGCGGCTGGGAGGGCTGAGGCGTGGGTTTTGTTTTGAGCTTTTGCTGTAGGCTTCCTGTGTCAACACTGCCCGGCCTCCGAGTGCCTCCAGCTGCGCCTGCAAGTGGGGAGAGCATCTCTGCTCCTGCAGGAGGGCTGCCAAGGAAATGAGCTAATCCCTGCAGGAACGACTGTCGATATAAGTGGTCACACCAGCACCAACTGAAGTAGCCAAGCTGCACCTTTGTCTTCGTAAAGGTCCAGATGAACTGATCTTCTGCGGAGGGTCGCGGGGGGCGGGAGCCGCTGGCGTCCTGCTGTACGCACATGGTAAAACTTGGTAGTTCGGGCTCCGATCCTGCTCATCGTGCCTGAGTTTTACAATTGTCAGAGAAGCCCAAGAGGCAGAGGGATGAGTCAGTGCACTCCCCTGTGCAGAGATGCAGCATACTGCCCAGACAGACTGAGCTGCAGCACAGGCTTCCCCTGGCTGCTGGCCTGCGTGCCCCGTGCCGCGCTGTCCCCGCGGGCTGTTTGGGCTGAACTCGAGTGTAGCTGCCGCTGGCTGCCTCCAGCTGTGTGTGTTTGGATCAGCTCTCACCCAGCCCTGAGCACAATGTAGGGCTCGTGCAACAGAAGTGATGAGAGTCGAGGCTATTCACCTACCTCTGCCGTGGGCAGAGAACAAAAAGGGTATTTGTACACTGGAACGGTACTGAACGTTCTACATCGCTGTTTTATTTTATGTTTGCAGAGCAGAGGGCACCAAAATAATATATGTAGGAACAATAACGTACAGTAGCACACTTCTAACTCCATTTAGTCTTTTTTATTTGTAAATATTTTTGTGGTTCATCTGTGTTTTAAAGAAAGGAGGGAAAATTCTCCTGCTTCTCTAGCCTTGTTTGAGGAAGGGGATGGGCAGCACTCTGTGGTTGTATTGCAGTAGATGTGGGTGAATACTCTGCATTTTGCTTGTCACTTGACAAACTGGTTTATGTTTAGATGAGGAGAGAAAGCGTGTGATTCTGAAAGCTGTGTTTTCACTTGTGTGGAGGCCAGCCTGGGTGTGCTGAGTTATCAGAATATTGTTTGCTCTTATTTTTCCTGTGGTTTACTAAGGCTATGGTCCTGCTGTGTCAAAAGCATTCCTTGAAAGCAAGGTGTCTAAAGGAGAGGTCTTCAGAAAATTGAGACTTCTTCTGTACCAGCCAGCACAGCAGGTCTATTTTGAAGAGGAGGAAGATTGGAAAATCCAGCCCTTTGGTGTTGTCATCTTGGTCTGAGCTAAACACTGCTGTGACACTGGGCAGGGCATTAGCTCACAATACCACCCATATTTGAAATGCCATCCCTAAAGCTGGGGTTTTGTTCTCAGCTGAGTTGTTCTCAAGAACAGCAAGGAAAGCTCAAGCTGGTAAAGGAGGGAGTATGACTGACTATTCACTTCTATCTTCTGAGCACCCTGAGCAATTAAAGACAAAAGCCTTTGTTCCCTGGTGACTTCATTCTTAAGAAGCCTTTTTAATTTTAGTCTTTATTTTCAGGAAGAAATAATATGGATTTGTCATTGACAAGAAGGCTTCATCTCTCAAATGTCATGCAAAGTATCCACTCCATAATTCATGGGCTGGGGAGTGTGGGTGTGAAGAGGAGGGTGCATAATGGATATGAGAGATTTCAGTTCAATTAAACTATTGGTCTTAAAGGCAGCTCTTCTTGCCTTCATGATATTTTCTTGTCTCAAATCGCCACATTTTTTGCTAGCTCATCCAGATAACCAGATATTTTTAGTCTTCTTAAGTAAGACTGTAGTGGGTTATTGGTTATTTTTGCACATCATTTTCCCCTTTCACTGTTGATGGGGACTTGCATAGTAATATCAGAGCAATGCTGATTATTTCCTCTTATTTCTGCCACTGCTGCTGTAAGCCATGCATTTATGTGTGTAGAAGTGCTGTTGTTTCTGATCCTGCTCTTTGCATGGATTCTGGGAGTTCTACATGTTGTGTGATAAGACATGTATTGCTGTTGGTGTTCTGACAAGGGGATCTTCTCTCTCCTCTGCTGTAGGACCTAAACAAGAGCAAACCTGAGGCTGCTGGGGGTCTGAATGAAGACGTGGATTGTCTTCCTAGTTGCTGGAAGATTGTGGCAGACCTCCCCAAGCGGATTGCTGGGTCTGCAAGATCTCCCCGGGCAGGAGGCTTCACCTCCTCAGGGCTGGCCACTGCCCTCCCAGCTTTGTCTGTGCTCCTGCCCCAGGCAGAGTAAATCAGCTGGCTCAGTCTGAAGGGAGTTAAGGAGCACTCTGATTCTCTTCTCACAGTCGAGCTGAAGGTGCTATGAGCTGACAGAGCTTGCTAATTAGTGAGCAGCAGCAGCAGCAATGAAGTTATCATAATGGTCACACAGCAAAACCAACCTGCAGCTCTGAGGGTGCAGCTTTATCTCAGCATTTCTTCTTCAAGGGCTTGTTTCTTGTAATGTGTGTTTGTGTGCAGATGCAGGAGCTCCTCAGTGGTGCCTGTGGTCGAAGCCCATCAGTCTGGGAGGTGTGCAGTGCACACCAAGACCGAGAGCTGGGACTCAGCTGTGCCTCAAGAGCCTGTGAGTGAGGCAGGAGTGAGCAAATGCATTAGCTGTGGAGTAATCTGTTTGCAGCAGAGCTTCCTAGTACGGCTGACAAAGCTGTGACATTTAAAAATAAATAAACTTTACTAAACATGAATTCACTGATACAGAGCAGGAGCTTGTGGTGGAACTGTGTCCGTGTGTACGTCCGCAGGAAGTGAGTCACGTTCTTACAAAATCAGCATTGCGAGTATTTGTGACTTTTATGACAATTCCCATTTCGGGCTTAATCAGATCTCTTCCTTTCTCCAGGCTCTTCTCAGGCCTCAGGAATGTCTTCTGAGCCCACTTCATCCTCCTCGCAGCAGCCCCCTGCCTCTCCCCCCTCACCCAGCTCCCTCCACCCGCCGGAGAGCCGCCGGCCCCGGGAGCGCTCCCCGTCGCCGCTGAGGGGGTACCTGATCCCCAGCCCGCTGCCCACCCGCCGCACCAGGACCTTCTCCGCGTGAGTACCGGGGCTCCCGCGGCCGCGGCGCCCGCCACGGGCCGGGCGCTGCTTGTGCCCCAAGGTGCTTTGGCGTGTTACCCTTCTCCAACGAGCTCTGATGCCTTTAGGCTTTTAGTCCAAATGTCCTCAAGTTTTTCAATGCTCTGTCTTAGTAAAGGGTGTTCAAAGTCTCTTTGGTTCTTTAAGACAAGAGTTTTACAGGGTGGGGATACTGCAGTAAGATTTTTTCAAAGCAGAGTTCCTTGTCTGAAGCTTTGCTTCCCTTCAGACATTGGACTGTGGCTTCCAGGACCAGTTCCTGTTGGTGTTTCCTTCTCAGATCCAGATTTTTTTTTGGCATGGTCTCTCTTCTCACTGCCCTGAAGCTCTAGACCAAACCTCAGTGGAAGTTTCAGGTTTCTTACTCCTGATACCTGTGCTAAAGTCACCAAGGTTACATTTCAGGGATACTCCATCACTTTTCAGAGGAAAGTGTTCACTTGTTTCCTTTTCTTATTCATCTTTCATATCTTCATCTTAAGATTGCTCAAATAGAACTGTTAAAGAATATGCTGGTTACCAGGGTGTGACCCCTGATCTTCTTCTCTAAGGTTTTTTGTATGAGGTTTTCCATGAAACGAGGTCATGTTTGTTGCTTTTTGTAGTTATTTGAGGTAGTGAACTTTCAGCAGCAGAGCTGGCTTTCCCTGAGCTTTCCTGGGGCCTTGTGGTGCTGTGCAGGCTCCTGTGAGCCCTTTCCAAAGGGAATTCCTCCCCAGTGCAGCAGCAGAGGATGGTGTGGCCAGGTTTGCCCATTGCAGAGAATTCCCAGTGCCTGTGAGGGGCCTCCCAGTGAGGGGCTGACCTGAAGAGGGCAATGTGGGCTTCTTTGTTCATCTCAGAGCCTTTGAATCAGGATATAATGTCCAGCTTCTGCCACAGCCATTTATTTCTGTATGAGGAAGGTCTGTCAGCGCTGAATGAATGCTGGGGCAGTAAGATCTCAGCCCCACAGCCAGCCTATTTGGGGCCACTTACTCTGGTTGGTGTGCTTTTTCTCTTTTGCTTCTTGCACTGTTATCCAGCTCTTTCCTTCCAGAGTTATCCGTGAGGATTTAAATAATAAGTCTCACTGATGTTTCATATTATTACTTTTTCATTCAAAATGAGGCAAAAAAGAAGAGGAGCAGAAGGAAAGTTTGTATGTTGCCAGTTTCAAAAGCCTTTAAATGCCCTGAACTTCCTGGTGAAAGTAGGTTGCTAAAAGGAACATAATTGACTTAATAATTGGGGTTGTGCTTGAAAAGCAAGTCCAAGCTAACTTGCTTCAGTGCCATGTTAATAATGAACTCTTTGTAAGTCTTCTCAGCTGTTAGTTTGGTTCTTACAAAAAGAAAGAATTTGTTATTTGGCTTCCACAGTTCTTTAATCATTAATTAGTGTAGAAATTTTGCTGTATTTGTTTGCCCTGAAAACCAAAATAGCTCTGAATTTTTTTGTGTGTGTCCTCTTTAAACCAGAGGAGCTCTAGGTGAGCAGTTGTATAAAGAGATGAATGTGGCAGGCAGTGGCTTATTATTCAGTGGGATTATTTAATTTTGGTTCACTGGAAGTGGGGGGCCTCATCCCCCACAGTGTCTTATCTCTTTGAAAGATGCAATTGAACTTTAATAGCTTGTTTAGGACAGTGAGTGCTTTTCTGTGTAACAAGCACTTGTGAGGTCAGGTGTGTTTACAGCTTTATAGAGCTGGAAATTAAGTGATTTAATGGAGATTTCTTCTTTAGCACTTTCAACTGCATTTCTGTATTGTTAGTTTGATTTAAGGGACAAAGCTGTTACCATTTTTTTAAAAAACAATTTTATTTAGACTTCAGTAAAATTTAAACATTTGGGACAGTGATGTCCAAGCTGCCATGATGCATGTAACCAAATGGCTGATGCACAGTGATTGTGTTTGAGGAATTGCACCAAAGTTCTCTTCTAACATGGAACTCCTGGATACTCCCGGCATGAAGAAGGTTCTGATCTGGCAATGCTCAGAGTAAACCCCATAATGTGTCTAAGCCAGCTGGTTTTCATTAATGGAAGTGTTTGAGTGAGTTTGGATCCCTGGAAGTTGCACTCAATTTGATGGAGAAAAGGATTTAACCACGCAGTTTTCAGGACAAGTTGTTGTTTTGTTTTTTTTTTTTTTTGATGGCAGTAAGTCACCTGGAAGGTGGCTCTGCAAATGTGTCTCATTTTAAAGCACGGCTCCCATGGCAGTGGAGGGGAAGTTCAGAAATGAGTCTTGCTTTATTCACTACAGCTGGGCTTCACACTTCCTGCGAAATCTGTGAAAGCACAACCCTTAGGTGCACACTGGTACTCCCAAACTCATCAAAGGTAGAGGATTCTTACCTTTAGTATGGTGCCTGGAGGAAAATTTGGCACAGTGATGGAGCGGTTGAATTCAAGATGGCAACTGATGCACTGTAATGCTGGCAAACATCATCTTCATCTCTGTGTCCCTTCCAAAGGCCCCGGGCTAAACACGCGCAGCGTGTGAAAGCGAGCGCTGAGCAGCTGCTGCAGAGCCGTGTGCTCCCTGGGAGGGAGGGAGGGAGGGACGGCTGGGCCCGCGGTGCCTTTTGCCCTGTGTGCCCTGGTGCCGGAGGGAGAGTGCTCAGCACTGACCCGCTCTTTGTGCTTCCTCCTGCAGCACGGTGAGAGCCTCCGAGGGGCCCATCTACAAAGGAGTCTGCAAGTGCTTCTGCCGCTCCAAAGGCCACGGGTTCATCACCCCTGCAGACGGAGGGCCTGACATCTTCGTGCACATCTCAGAGTGAGTTGTGTGCGCGAACGAGGGGGGCTGGAGCTCTGCTTTGCCTTCATCACCGAACGCTTTGGATGTTTTAGGCACAAGCCTGGTTTATAATCTGTCACCCTTACGCTAGCAAAGAGGGGTTATGCAGATGTTGCCGGCAGCAATAGATTATGCAGTTCTTTTCCTGTGTTATTATAAATCTGTTAAGTTAAAAACTAGAAGAGGATCCTTAAATCTCTTAGAATAAGCTATGAGTTTTTCCTGGAACCAGAAGCTTTCATTCCTCTGAAGCAAATATTCTGTGCAGTGTATAGTTTTAATGTAAAAATTTATAACACTGAGAATTCATTACTTTTACTTTGCACTGCTTGTACCATTATTAAACTAAAGGTTAATTGCCTTTACTGTTGAGAAAAGTCGCACTTTATTACTTCCTTGAATTTATCTAGCTTAAGTTGTGAGCAGTTTATAGTTAAAGCTTTCTCTGTTGAAAGGCTCATTAGTACCTCAGCCCTTTTTGTCCTGAGCACATTGAGAACCACCCCCTCTGAATTTACCTTTTGATAAACTAAGCAGATAAAACTTTTTAAGTCCCTTGCTGAGAATTTTTCTCCAGTCTAAGCCAGTCTTTGCAGCGTACTTAGAAAAGAGACTGAAGAATTTAAGTATAATTTTAAGACTATACACTGTACACACACTTTCAGTGTAAGGAGATAAAATCTCCTCCAGTTCTGCTCTGTTTCTCTTTCTGTACATCCCATAATCGCATTAGCCCTTTATCCCCAGTCTTTGCAGAGCTGTTTACCTGCTGTGACCTCAGCATCCTTTGCAGTGTTGAAGTTTGGTGCAGTCCCAGATCCAGCCTGCCATTCCCAGCTGTGGTTGCATTCCTGATTCCTAGATGTGCCACTCCTGGTTGCACAGGCAGGGCAGCACATCCCACTGGGACGGATGCAGGTTGCAGGGTTGCAGGGCAGCACATCCCACTGGGACAGGCCCTGCCTGCCCAGGAATCCCCAACACACCCCATGCCTACCCTGCCCTTGGTGTTTATGGCTTGGCTAATCTGCAGGGTTTAATGGGCAATTTTAATATTTGTTCCTAGGCTGAGATGTTGACCAGTGTTGGGGCTCTTGTTCTCTCAGGGTGTGTGTGTGCTAAGACTGCTCGATGTTTATTCTCCCAGAACCTCTTCTAGATCTATTACCAGTTTTATTTTACCTATTGCTCACAGTATTGAAGCTGTATAATCCTTATTTGTTGTTCAGAGTGGTTATCCAGTGGTAAGTCAACAAAAGCCTTACCAAACCTACTCACATTGCCCCAGCTGTCTTCCTGGTCGTGTGTGCAGCTCAAGCCCTTGCAGAAGGAGCACTTGGCTTTCCTCCAGGTTTCTGGAATGTTACTGCACCATGGGCTTTGATAGCCCAAAGCTTTGTAGGGCTCATGGGTGCAAACAGGCTGAGCAGTCTGACTCGAGTTCAACCCAAGGAGGTGTCATTTAATATCTCCTTTCTCTTTTGTCCAATGCAAAAACACTATTTCTCCTCATTTCCTGAATAACTTTAAAATAGCATTTCTCATGTCACAATTAAAAAAATTAAACTGTGAACATCTAGTCTGACCTATACAGTTACTGATCAGCAGGGGTTTAGTTACAGCAGCCTTCTTGCAGAAACATGAATTTCCAGCCTTCTAATGAATTCCTTTTAAAGAACTGTCTATTTTCGGTCCTGTTTTTTTCCCTGTACATTTTCTCTTCCAATTAGTTCAGTAAAATTTTCTTCAGTTATGTGAAATTATTCCTTTTAAAACCCTGGAGATTACTTTTTGATTTGGGTTGCTGTTTTGTTTGTCTGTACAAAATGTGAACTGCACTTTCAGGTTCCTATCCTATGGCCCAACATATCTTTCTGTCTTGGCCCAAACCCAGGACTTGATTCTGGGTGCACAAGGTGTTCCTGCCCTCAATTCCCCCCCAGTCAGTAGAAACTCCAGTGCTGGTTTTTCTGTTTCCCTGTTTAAGACTCCCATATGTCTCCTATGCTGAAGTCCCAAATGACATTATGAAAATAACTTTGTGTGCTGTGATTTTTGCTGCTCTGTGTGAGGCTCCTCTGACTGGAGTCCCCTCTCGTGGGCTGTGCTGTTGGCGTATTGATCCCATCTGCTCTCAACCTGCTTTGACTGGGAGCCATCAATAACCTATATTTAGTATATATTATATACTATTAACACTATATTTGAGTAAACAGTGCCCTCGATGTGCCGTGCCGCCCTCCCCTTCCTACCACCCACTCCCTCCATCCTGAAGCACCACTGAACGAGTCACCAAGGCTGTAAAAGTTCGTGGCCCACCACACTCCTCGAGGTGTTTTCAGCCTGTTTGTGCTGCTGACGCAGGAGGTTCTCTGCTCCGCCAGCCTCGCCCAGCCGTGCCCTCGCACCACCCTTGTCTGGGGAAGCTGGAGCAGAGGAGGGCTGAGAGGGGCAGAGCTGCTCTGTGGACAGGGGGTGAGAGGCTCTGGCCCCTCAGCCTGAGCCCAGCTTCCCCAAGCAGTGCCCACCCGTGGGACAGCCTGGCTCTGTTCTCAGCCGTGCCATTTCAGCGCAGGGTCACACCAGGAGCAGGCTCCATGCACTGCACGGCTGCAGAATGCTGTGGTGCCCT
>WAAG01042425.1:0-75721 GCA_013390105.1 Tichodroma muraria | reverse complement strand
TTTTTTTTTTTTTTTGTAAGCCTGAGTAAGAGTTATTTCACTTTTATGATGTAGCTTACAGCTTCTGGTAAGGATGCCTAGGGTCATCCTTTTTGATCCAAAATAAAGTGCTTCTCTCTTCCTAAAGATGGGCTCTTGTACACCTGAATGACTGGGAAAGTTTTTTCTCTTGCTATAGTGCTACTCAGGTGTTTGAGAGGCGTCTTGCTTTTAAGAGGCCAATTGCATAATTGTTTCTTTCTGACCCAAAATTCCTTGTGATATGATTAGTCCTGTGCGTACTTTCACAATGTGCAATTAAAGACTCAGGTAACAAATTCTGCAGAAGGCACAGCTCCAAGTGACAGTGCTCTGTGTTCTGCTTTCAGAATATGGCACAAAGGCAGCAGGATGAAGAGCTTCAGCCAGGAGCAGGGATGGGAGCAGAGCTGAGCCCTGCCTGGGTACAGGGGGAGCACAGAGAGCTGTAGAGCTCAAGGTGAGCTGGGTGTGCTGGGGCAGATCTGCATCTTCATCTCTTGAAGAGCCTTGTCCCTGCCCCAGCCACAGTAGAGTCTCACTCTACTGTGACAGTAGTCTCTAGTGTGACAGTACTGAGCCCACATTTCCCTTCAGATGTTTCCTGTAAGGTTTATTTTTATCCCAACCCTGCCACGATTCAGGCAGGTCCAGCCTGTCGGAGCCCTTGTCAGCCCTGTCCTGCCCACAGTCGCTGATAGCCCATGGGGACACAGCCAGTGGCTGTCACCTTCTCTGACGGTGGCTCTGGCTCCCAGTGCCCTCCTGGGGCTGAAGGATAATTCAGCTCT
Organism: Tichodroma muraria; assembly: GCA_013390105.1. Classification (NCBI taxonomy): domain Eukaryota; kingdom Metazoa; phylum Chordata; class Aves; order Passeriformes; family Sittidae; genus Tichodroma; species Tichodroma muraria. The sequence continues at coordinate 74,912 of WAAG01042425.1, read as the reverse complement.
CCAAGAGCTGCTGCATCACCCCCCTCCTGACATGGGAGGAACAAGGGGATGCTGGACCTTTAGCACTGTCCCTTAACCCTGCCAGGCTTGAGGTCTGGGCCGAGGATGACTGTGCAGGGCCAGGGGCACCAAGACCATTCCACATGCTGACACTGGTGGATGGAGAGGGCCCCACTCCTGCTGCCAGGGCCCCCCAAAACTGTGCTTTCCCATGTTGTCAACTGTCACCCCAGTCCCCTCCAGCACCACCCCTTCCCTTTGAGTGCAGCTGCAGAGGGTGTGCTGCTCACCACTGACTGTCCCAGCAGCAACAGGTGGGTTTTAGGCTCTCAGCTCATTTCTGCACAGCCTGAGGAGCCCTCTTCTCCTTCCCACCACTCCTGGCAGGCTGTTCCTGCTGCCAGCAGGCAACAACACACCTGCAGATGTCACTTAGAGCGATGTGAAGCCACCAGCTGAGTTGAGACCAGCTGTGGGAACTTTTGCCTTTGCAGCCTTGGACGTATTTGACAGGGCAAGGGGAAATGGCTTTACCCTGCCAGAGGGCAGGGTTAGATGGGATATTGGGAAGGAATTGTTCCCTGTGAGGGTGGGGAGGCCCTGGCACAGGGTGCCCAGAGCAGCTGTGGATGCCCCTGGATTCCTGGAAATGTCCAAGGCTGGGTTGGGCAGGCTTTGGAGCACCCTGGGATGGTGGAAGTTGTCCCTGCTCATGACAGGGGTGGAACTGGGTGGGATTTAAGGTCCCTTTCCACCCAAACCATTCTGGGATTCCACAATTCTGTGGCCCCTGAACTCTGTCCTGCCTTGGTTGGGTACTTGCTCCCTTCTTTAATTACCTGCAGTTCATCCCTTTCCCTGTGCACCCCAGCTCTGTTCTGCTGGGGGCCTCCAGGTGTTTGTGAGTGTGAGCCTGGCACGAGATGTGTGCTGCCAGCAGAGATGTGCTGCTCCCGAGGACCCTGCTTTGGCTTCCTGGGGGATCAGGAAAAGCCATCACCCTAATGAACCCAGTGGCATGAAAGATTCCAGAGATGAGGGCAGGATTCCCCTGTTCGTCTGGAACTTCCCTGCTATGTTCTCAGCTTCTGGAGGGTGCTGTGGGGCATTTGTCATAACTTCACAGCTCATTGCTGCTGTGCCTGTCAAGGTAATTGCTCCTTCGAGGTGTGACAACACTTCCATCTATTTCTCTCTGCAGGTCTCAGTTCTCTGCATGGTGCCACTGCTGGGTGGCCACCTGCCCTTCTGGGGGAATCTGGGGTGGCTGCTCAGGGGCTGGGTTGCAGAAAGTGGGTGACTGGGCTGCCCCAAAATCTGGGCTCTGTGAGCAGCCTGTGCAGAGACAGAGCTTCCCTCAGCCCTTGGGATAAGTGAGCAGGTGAATGGAAGGTGTATTTCCTCTTCTACCAACCCCCCCAAATGTAACAGATGTGCCAGGCCCGTTTGCCTGGCAGTGAGGGTTGTACACCTTTGCAGTGGTGGGGTAGTTGTGCTTGGTCAGCAGAGAGCTGAGGCATCATGAGGTGTCCTACACCCCTCAGCTCCCCAGGGAAAGCCCCACTGCATCCCCTGCCAGCACTGAGGGGCTCAGGCAGGACAGGATCCTCCTTGCTGGATCTCCACTTTCCACACAGGCACTCAGACGAGGCCCAGAGAGGGCACTGCAGCAGCTGGGAGCAGAGTGAGTGCTGTCCCTGATGCCCTGGCTGGTATCTGAGGTGAGGTGCACCTGGGGAGCAGAGCATGGCTCTCTGCTGGTGGGACTGCGGGGCCTGATGAGCCCAAGTGACCAAGGGCTGGGGGTCATACACATGGAATGAGGCTGTGGGGACTGACTGTGGATCAGAAGGTGGAAGGGACAGTAAAAGGTTTATGTGAAGGGACCAGCAGGATTGTCAAAGGTGAGGTAGGAGGGAGTTGAGTGCTTGGAGCAGAGGCTGGGGGCTGGGAAATGGGATGGAAGGGGCAGTAGGGCTGTGCAGGAGAGACCTGAGGTGAGAGAGCAGGTGTGGCTCTGACTAACCCTGAGGGTCTCCTGTGCCCTCTGCCCATTCATCTCCTGGGCCATCTCTGCCCTGCAGAGCTCCCACCCTCGGTCTGCAAGCACATCCAGACCCTCTGCACCTCCCAAAGAAAGGTTCCTCACAGGTTCTGCCATGACTCTTGTCCCCACAGCCCCTCCAGGCACTGAGAGTTTTTCACACCTGGTGCCACAGAGGCACTGGCTGTGCTGAGCCAGGGGAAACAGGAGGTGACAACACCTATGTCCTGCTATGTACCAAGTGTCTGATTTTAGGCAAAAAGTGGGATTTATGCTGCACAGTCAGTAGAGAAGATAAAAGGCTCTGAAGTTTTTTTAATTGAGGTGCTGGGAGCATCTCAGCAGCTCTAAGATGGTTCTGCAGTTTTGTGTAAATGCCTCATCAAAGTGGTAATGTATTCAAATTATTAACTGAGCCCTGGTTGCCTCATGAACCTGTAATATTTTGTGACATGTGACATTACAATGAAAATGTATGAATAACAATTTTTCATTTAAATTATCAGCTGTATGATCAAGTTTTTCGTAGTATTATGAGATTTGGGGTAAATACTCCATAAATATGTAAATAACTAGTGGTGTTGCTGTGTTAAGTAATTGCAGGAGGACACGGCTTGTGGTACAGATGAACCAAGAGTGGAGTGCTCCGAGATTCTGTTTCTTTTGGGCACATGGTTGGGGCTGCCTGATTCTTGCATTTGCTCCCCAGGGTGTGGGCTTCCACCCTTGGAAGACACCTGAAACACCTTCTCACCCTTTGCAGCCACTTTTCCCACCCAGCTGGGGATCTCTCTGTGCCGCCTGGACGGCAGAGCTGTGCTGCCTGGTGTGGGAATCTTCCTGGGGATTCATCATGCACTGGGGGTCCCCGGGTCGATCCTTGCTGTTTTTGTGAGATTAAATCTTCTGAAAAAACTCTTCTTGCTCCTTCCCCAGTCAGCCTGGCCTTGGGGCTGATTGACTTCACCCAGAGGAGACCCACTGAGCTCAAAGGAAAGCCGTGACCAGAAACACAAATATTTTTTTCACATCAGCTAAAACCCAAAATATTTTTCCTCAGAAAAAAAAATAATTAGTTTAGCTTTTTGTTTGTTTTCCTAAATTGCTTTCTAATATTTATCCAGTTCAAAATCAGGCAGAATGGGTAAATGAGGAAGCAAGTGCGCATATTCAAAAGCTCCTATTTCCACCATTTTTTCCCATCTGGGTTTGACCCTGAAGGCCTCCCTGCCTGTGCTGTGCCAGAGCCACTTTGGCCCTCCAAGCCCACGTGGTTGCAGGCAGGAATGCAGGCACAGGGCCAATGAGCCCCGACATAATCCATGTTTTCTGTGGCTCCAGCTGGTACTTCTATGGGGGTAATGCAGCCCCTGGAGCTGCTGAGGTGCAGGGAGGAGCTACAGACACAGGACTGGGCATACTGACCCCCAATGGGTCCCTTCTGCCACACCCAAGTGAGGACCCTCTTCACATCTTCACATGGCTCCTGAGCCATCCATCTTTTCTGTGGCCATCCCTGGTTCTCCCTGCTTGGAGCAGTTGGTCTCTGGACACACATGCAGGGTGCCCTGGGGCAGGATGCTCCAGTTGTGTCTTCTCCTTGCCTGGGAACAGGAACAATGCTCCAGGTCTGCTGAAGAGTGGGAAGCCTGGCCAGTGGTACATGGGATGTGCTTCTCCACCACCTGGACAGGGAAACTGCCCTTGTGTGGACCTGTGGGAGGAGGTGAAATGTGCTCTTCTGAGTCAATTCTTACAGTGGTAATACTGGAGAGGAACTTGAGAATTAAAACATGAACGAGAACAAAGGGTGCCTGCACCAGGGAGAGGTTAAAACAGTAGCACTTTCATTACAAAAATGGTATTTCTGGAAGAAAAACAGCAGGAGTGCAATCTCCTGGAGTGTTCGGGGTCAGCATGAGAGTCTGAGAGACTTCCCAGAGTAGCTGGAGGGGGAAAGGAGGGACTAAGAGACCCCCAGCAGCATCCACCTGCCCATCATCACCAGCATCCTGCTGTGGGCACTGCCCAGCCTCCAGGGCTGAGCCCGGCCTGGTGCCTGCTCTGCTGAGCCTGGGAGAGAGCATCTCCCTGGAGCAGGAGATGCACAGGGTGCACCCAGAGCCCATGCTGGGACATGCAGCTCCCAGATCAGTGGTCAGGGAGCTCCTCCTGAGCAGAGACAGTGGCTTACAGGGTGTACCTGTGTGTGCATATGTGTCCCGGGCAGCTAGAGGACATTGCAGCGCTGCCTCTGCTGCTGCAGGTCCTGCAGATGTTGGAAGTAACCTCACACCTTTGCTGCTGTGGCCTCTGCTGCCTGCAGGACCTGGGGTTACCTGTGGCTGCTTCCCCACTCTGAACAAAGGTGCTGGGATGTTCCCTGGTCCCCCAGCACCTCCCTGTGCCCAGGGTGTGACACCTCCTTACTCTTGTGCTGCATCCCCTCTGTTAGAGACACGGTCACTTTGGGACAGACACCGTCCCCTCTCATCCCCAGGCCCTTGTCTGGGCCCTGCCAGAGATGCCCAAGGCACACTGGCCAGAGGGATGAGCTCCTGGCCCTGCAGAGGGGAAGGGGCTGCAGGACAGGAGCAGGATGGCCCTGTGCCCACGTGTGTCCGACAGGCTGGCTGTCCTCAGGCTCTCCTTGGGGGATGGGTGACAATAGAGATAGTGGCATGAGCTGTGCAGAGGGATTGCAATGCCCTCAAGGTCCACGGCTACCTGCAGAGGCTGAGGGGACAGCAGGATGGCTCCTCTCTGAGCTGGCCAGCAGGTCATCGTCACCTGCCATACAAGCAGATGTCATTGTGCTGGAGCAGAGCTGCTGACCAGGTGTAGAGTGGAGGGTCCTGGGGATGGTGGGGGAAGGTGGGGAGCCCTCATCTCTGCCAGCTCATGCTCCCTGGGATGAACCCACAAAGTGAGGCACAGTGATCTGCTGGGGTCCTGGGACCAGCTGGGCCTGGGGGCCCAGAGGGGACAGAGGGAACACAGGGAACAAGGGCTGTGGCAGATGCTGTGCCTGTGTCGGGGCTGGCGGGGGCAGGTGCTGCACAGGGAGAACAACCAACTTCCACCACTCCTGTCAAGTGAAGAGAGAAGGACTCAGCGCTAATTAGATTCGAGCAATCCAAAGGGGATTAAAATATGCCTGGAAAATGGTGATTTGACAAGTGTATCTGGAGGGGTGACAGTGCTGTCACTAAGCCCCCCATGTCTGGCTGGCCCATGGGGGAGCTTCCTTAGGGCTGGGGAGGCTGAGGGGGACCACAGCCCCTTCTTCTCACTGGGAACAGCAAACAGAATAGGTTTTCCTTTTTCTCTGCCTGAGCTCTGTAAGCAGCTCAGAGTGTGACTGGAAAAGCAATGGAGTTGGGAGAGGGAATCCCACCATTGCACAGCCTCAAGAGAGGGAATATTTGATGAAGCTGAGTCCTGTGAAGAGAAAGCAGAGGCTGTTACCATCACAGATACTTCAGCACAGATGCCACAGAAGAAAGAAGCCAGGCTTTGTAAAGAGCCTTTGTATTATTTCCTGCCTCTCCAGCTTCACTGAAGTGAAAATTAGGCATTTTTTTAAGAGTGAGGGGAAAAAAAAAAGAAAGGCAGGAGAACAACTTTTTGTCTCTGCTGAAAGCTTGATGCTGTGCTTTAACTCTTCCCTGAGCTCGTCTGCCAAAGACAAGCTCCTTGCAGGCTCTCCGGGCTTCAGTGCAAAATGGATTTTCTTTAGCAGGCCCTGGTGAGTCACTTCTCTTAGCAGATATATCTGCTGGACTGGCGGAAGGGAGCTCTGCTCAGCTGGCTGGAATCAGCACCGAGTGGCTGCAGATGAAAGATGCCAAATGCCATCGATCACACAGTCCCTGCAGGGCCAGGGAAGAGCAGCTGGCAGTTCCTCAACCTGACCCTTGTGCTACCAGGTGGCCCCTTCCTCCTGTTCATTCGAGGCATTATTCTGACTCACTTTCTCCAGCTATGGCTGGGACCAAAGCTGCTGTGCCAAGGGCTCAGCTCCTCTTGGAATTGAGAACTTTTAAGGTTTGAGCCAAGGCTTTTGTTCCCCTTGCAGCCATCACAGCTGAATGAAGAGCTCCATTGTCTCCTTCGTTTTACTTCTTCCAGAGCGGGAGCACACTGGCTTTGTGCAGGGCAGGGAAGAACAGGAGGAGGGAGCAGCCTAGCTGTGTGACACATCATGGAGAAGGGGACGTGCATCCACACTCCTGCCTCTGCTCCCAGGGAACTGCCTGAACAAAGGGCTCATGATCTGCCCTGTTACCCGTGGATAAGCTGCACCTGCACATTGACACCTGTGAAAAAGTCCCAAAATATTGCTTTTTACCAGAGTTTTCTAATAGGAACCATAGGAGGGAGCAGATGCTGATTCTTGCTGTGGTAGGTGAGGAAGACCGCTGAAATCCTGCTGGCACATTCTGGGCTGTTGGGGAAGCTTCCACATTCTGGATCCAATCCGTTCTGGATCCAATCCATTCTGGCTCATCCCCTATGTGTTTAGGCTGTGGTACTTCCCATGACAGGAGATGACACATTCTCCCTCCTCTTGCAGGCTTGCCTGACCAGGCTGGGATAAGGATTTTCTCCTTTAACTCTGTTTTCTGGGATACAGCCACAGCTCTGGTATGGTGAGAAGGTGAGGCACAACTGCCTAAAGGATTCCACTCTGACCTACAAATAATGCAGGACAGAACTGCTACAATTTATAGGGCCATGAGATTAAAGGATGTTTGAGAAGAAAACCCTGAAGTCCCATAAACTTCATACATTTATATTTATTGTAGAATATTCTGCGGTTTCTACATACATATTTCTCCATATCTACATACATATGGTGCAAGGGGGAATGGCTTCACACTGACAGAGGAGAGATTTACTTTTGGTATTAGGAGGAAATTCTTCACTAGGAGAGTGGTTGAGCTCTGGCAGAGGTTGCCAAGAGAAGTCGTGGCTGCCCCATCCCTGAAAGTGTCCAAGGCCAGGTGGGATGGGGCTGGTTACTCCAAGCGCAGATGTCCCTGCCTATGGCAGGGGGCTGGAAGGTGCCTTCCAACCTGAACCATTCTATGATTCCCTGACACCTACACATCTTCGCTTCTTCCTGAGGTCAAGCTGGAATGTGAGAAGAAATGTGCGGCTGGACTTGTCCTTCCCATGTCAGCATTCAGGGAGCACTGAGAACAGTCTGCAGCAGTCCATAGGGTGCAAATTGCTCACAAAATTGTGTTTAAACTTTCCAGACAGCAACCCCCTGGCCAGAAGGCAGGAGGGCCTGTGAACCTGCTGAGAAGGCTGTGCTGGGTCAATTTGCCGTACCCATTTTTTCCCCTTAGATTGTTACTTTCCATGCTTGTAGCTTTCAAAATCTTCCCTGGAAACTTCCAAGGCCAGGTCAGATGGGCTCTGAGTAACCTGGTCTAGCTGAATATATCCTTGCCCATTGCAAGGAGGGTGGTCCAAGTGGACTTTAAAGGTCCCTTCCAACCCAAAGTATTTTATGATTAGACGAAGAGATCTTCAAATAAACCAGGGTGTGGAGCTCCCATTCCAGACACATCTGAATCTTAGGCAGTTCCCTGTGAATCTTCTAAATCATAAAAATAATACAGATGTAAATTAAACTGTCTTGAAGACATCTGGCAGAAAGCTAATGGGAGAACTGTTCTCCTTGCTTGCTTGTCAGTGACAGAGATGGACTGAAATTAACTGTTTTCAACCATCTTACAGGCAGGGAGAGGGGACAAGGTCACTGGGACCTTTGGGAGTTCAGAGGGACATGGTTCCTTCATCCCCTCAGTGCTTTTCTGTGGAGCAGAGCTCCTGCTGACTACTCAAACCAGCACTCACCATGGAGGGACAGATGTGACTCTGTAAGTGATGCTGCAGGAGTCATTCAGTAGTGACTTCTGCTTCCAGTTTTTGCCTGTCTCTCTATCTCTGAATCTCTAGCTGGAGTAGGGCTGAAATTTATTGAAAACTGCTGGTTTCAGCCAGGACCCTCCCGTCAATACCACCTCAGGTCATTGCCGGAGTGGAGCAAAGGACTCTCTTGGGCTCCTGAGAAGAAGGAATTGGCTTCCAGTTGAAGACCATGGGAGTGGGGGAAGCCTTTGGCCCTTGTTCATTGTCTCAGGGTCCCTGGTGAGCATTTTGGCACATGAATCACTCTCTCTATTGTACATGTTTTTTGTTAATATTGTTGCTGTTACTGTTTTCTTATCTTATTGCTATTTCCAGTAAATTGTTCTTATCTCAAACTGTGATGTCTGCCTTCTGTGCCTCCAATTTTCAGCTCCACTCCCCTGCAGAGGGAAGGGGGAGGAAAAATGGGAGGGGGCAGTGAGTGAGCAGCCCATGGTTTAGTGTTTCAGTGGGAACACTGAATTGGAGAATACCAGTCCTAAACCACAACAGCCTTCTTTGGTGCCAAGTATGGGACACTGATGGCTTGAGATAACAACAGATCTGGCCAGGATGAGTAGGAAACAAATTTGATCTAAGCATTTGTTATATTAGCTACAGAGCAACTGGCCACAACATTGCTTGGTCTGTTCATGTGGGCATGGTACCTCACCCTGTCTGTATTTTCATATATACTGTCTGTGCCCATCACAGTGCTCCCTTTGAGGAGGGAGAGGGGTCAGGATTGCTCTGTTGGTGCACTCTGGGATATTGGTTTATGATAACACTGAGGAACTCAGAAGTGAATAGCATGGAAGCACAGCTCCTTCTGGCACCCCAACTATCAGTGCTGGGCTGGGTGTTCAAAGAGAAAGTCTCTGCCATACATCATACCACTAATATTACCTGGAGTAAATGGATTGGTCTGATCACACAGTGGGCTGGGATAGGAAACCCCAATCACCCCGGGGTCTTGGAAATCATCACAAACTGGCCCTAAGGTGAAAATTTCAGACTGCCATCAGAAGAGGAGGAGGAGAAGGTGACATGTGCTGAGGAGGCCCCATCCATATAATCAGGTACCTGAAAATAAAGAGCAGTGCGCTCTCTTCAGTGACAGCTCCCGCCTTATTGCAGGGATGCATTGAACATGGAAAGTTGCTGTATGGGGCCCTACACAGTGAGTGGCAGAAGGTGTTGAGGGACAAGGTGGATCGAATCAGGTTGCTGAGGTGAAGAGGCTGGAACAGCCATCCCAGAGCATTCCCTACTCTATATGGGTGAGAGAGGGATTTTAGCAGAGTAATGGAATCAGAGAACCACAGAATATCCTGAGATGGAAGGGACCCACAAGATCATCCATTCCAGGCCCCATCCCTGCCCAGACCCCACAGCAATCCCACCCTGAGCATCCCTGGAGCGCTGTCCAAAGGCTCCTGGAGCAGCCTTGGGGCCGTGCCCATTCCCTCTGGGCACGGGCAGCGCCAGCACCCTCTGGGGAAGAACCTTTCCCTGAAATCCAGCCTGCATTCTCCCTGGCCCAGCTCCAGCCGTTCCCTGGGTACTGTCCCTGTGGCAGGGAGCAGGGACTGGAACTGCCCCTCAGGAGAAGCTGCAGCCCCTGGGGAGGTCTGAGCTCAATCCCCTCTTCTCCAGCTGGACAAACCAAGCACACTTCAGCTGCTCCTCCTATGGCTTCACCTCAAGATCCTTCATCAAAGAATAACCTGAGGTGGAAGGGACCCACAGGGTTCTCAGAGTCCAAGTCCACTCCAGCAGCGCCTGACTCCTCTGTATAACAGGATCTGCACTCATCCCTGCCCAGTGGAGCTGGTGTTACTCCCACGGACTTTGCTCTTTGTCACTTGGACCCCACGACCATTTATTTGACTGCAATTTCACAGAATATGGGCAAACTCAGCTGTGAATTAACATCTTCAGCACCAAGCTGCTGCCTGTGTGGGGACAGACAACTACATTTATGTGGAAGCTGACCCTGAGTGATGAACTGTGGGCTGAAAATTGAATTAGAAAAAAATAATCATCTTTCACTGTTGTTGTGCAAAAGCCAGAAGAGCAGCAGCAATCACAAGCAGCCACATCAACCCTTCCACGAGCATCCCAAGGTAACACTCCATTCACAGGGCTCACTGTCAGCCCTGGTGTGTTGTGTCAATGAGAACTGGGCACTTCTGTGGGGTTAAGCCCAGGCTGAAGAGCTGTGTGGAGTGGCACACGCAGCAGGGGAGCTCAGATCCTGCAGCCTCATGTCACAGACCCTGTTGTGTGTTTTATGTACAGGGACAGGTTCACGTTTCCTGTGCTTCTGCTCCATGCCAGGGCTGAGAAAACTGATCCCATGGTAGGGATGCACTTGGCCAGCCTTCAGAGACCCTGGCGCAGCATGGAAGTCTTATCTGCAGAGACAGATGGGGGTTTAAAATTGAACTGCAACATAAAATTCTGCTGTGAGCTGTCATATCTGTGGTGTTTTATCATGACATGTCTCTGTCAAATGCATTGATATTGTTTAATATCAATCACATCAATGAATACAAGTTTTATATACATTTATGCAAAATTTCAATTTCTGCTTACATTGCCTGGGTGTTAGAAATCACATTACTTACATTTTTCAATAGCAGCCTTGCTTTTTCCTGTAGGAGCACTATCAATAGTTTGATGTATTTTTATGTGGATCACTTTCTCAGTGAAAACATTTGCAAAGCTTTATTCCTGTAGTCTATCCACTTCAGTGTGGTGCAGTCATAAACTACTGTGGGGGGGATGAACTTGGCATGATCTTGCAGGGACAAGCACGTCGCTATAATCAACTCCCACGCTGCAAACATCCTTAGGTCAGGAAGAGGAGAGCAACAATGGGGTGGGAGAAAGGGTGAAAAAGTGGGAAGTGAGGGGCTGCTTCTGTTGAAGTTGTTGTTGTTCTTCTTCTTCTTGACTATCGTTACTATTTTCAGTATTGGTTGTTTGCATTTTATGTGCCCTGGAATTGTTCCGGGTGCTTGTTCTGTGGACTTGATGCAAGACAGGCATCCAGATCCTCTGTGTCTGCCTGTGGTCCTCCTCAAGGATGGCCCAGGTTTCCCTGTGCATGGATGGTCTGTCAAGAGTGAATTCTGCTGAGTGCCCCAGAGGCTGCTCTATGTCAAATATGCCTTGTTGTCCTCCTGAAACAGCCTAGCTGTGCACAGAGCTCCAGGAGGGGGAGAGAAAAACATCTGGGATCCCCAGGAGCTGCAGTTCTTGCCTATTCATCAGCAGGGTTCATACCAGGAGGGTGATCCTGTATTTAGTCTGATCAGTGAGACATGCAGAGCCATTTGTTATCTGCTCCTCCAGTGATGTGGGCAGAGCACAGGCCATGCAAAATGTGCCAGGGCTGTGTAACAAGATGATAATTAAGCAATAATATGCAACCAGGGCTGTCAAAGGGTGAGACCAGAGCAAAATAAGGCAGCTGCTGCCAGGAGGCGAATCTGAGCAAGGGAGAAGGATTTTCTCTCTCAGTAGCCTTTACTTCATGTATTTCAGCAGGATGGTTAACAAAGAGCAAAGCCAGGCCCTGTGTTCACACAATTGACAGCTCTACCTCACCAGCTGATCCCTGAAAGAGAAACATGAAGACCGTGAGCAGCAAACTGTGGGGAAACCCAGGTAGACTTGGGGAAGGCAGAGCTCCTGCCTGTCCAGTGTTTTCTGCGGGATGGGTGGCAGAGAAGGGATTGCTGTACCTGGGCTGAGAGACTGCAGCACTGGGAATTTGCTGCAACTGCTGCTCTTTGTCCTCATGCTGGGTCTTACAACCTGACAACAGCAGTGTGGGTTGTTCACACAGACCCAGCTGGCTCAGAGTTGGACCTCTTCCCTTACTGCTTCATATCTGGCATTACTGGGCACCTTGCAAATTTTGTCTAACAGGCAAGCTGCTCTCTGGCCAACCTCCATCTCCATCACCTCCATCATCTCCATTTCCATGTCCATGTCCATGTCCATGTCCATGTCCATGTCCGTGTCCGTGTCCATGTCCATTTCTCTCTCATCATCTTCCTTCCCCGGGGTTCCAGTGTTTAGAGCTATCCTTCACAAAATTCCCTCCATCACACTCTTATTTGATGAGAATTGCTTGCCTGTTTGGAGATCTGCTATTTCTGTCCAGCACTCAGCATATTTACAAATGGGCTTTACTATCATTGGCTGGACTTGGTCTTAATCCAAGTCTGTAAAGCCTGATTGTGCCTGGGCTCTGTATCCTATCAGCCACATGGGTGCTGTCCCCTGCAAATGAGAACAGATTTGCTGGGCAGGGGCTGTGTTCCATAACATCGTTCTGACTGGCTTTGAAAATATTCCTAGCCTTTAATTCTTTATTAATTCAATTTTGTATCAGCTTTGCTGCTTCTCTGCCAAGGACTGATATCACTAGAGAATGTTGTCCTGCAAAATCAGCCTTGACACATTAATTTACACTAAGAAACTCCATGTTTTTCTTCAGTTACCCAGTGGCATATTGAATTTGACCCTTTTTCCCCCTTTTTGTCAGCATCCAAGGGTGTAACTGCTCTTATGTTCTTGCTGGGGTGTTAACCAATATTCCTGGGAATCTATCTCCCTTGAATGATAGTCAATGCTTTCTCTTGATGCATGGACTGTGGATATGCTACTGGATCTCAGCTTTCCTCGAGGAATGTTAGAGACAGTTACCAACACACTGTGTGTCTGTGTGTGTGTTTGTGTTCAATTGTGGATGGTGTTTTAAGCCATTAGAAGCTGCCTGTCTCCTCATCTTGCCCTCAAGGTAGGAGTGTTCCCGGATGGAAGGGTGGGACTGTGGCATCACCTGCAGTTCTCTGGGTCCAGCTCCTTCCCCACTGCCCTGCCTGCATCCCTCCTCACACTGCTGCCCTTGAGAAATGGCACATGTCCTCTTTCCAGGTTCCCCATCTTCCTGTCACCACGGAATTTGTTATATGAATGAAACAGGGATTTTTTTCTCCCATTTTAATCTTCTGGACATCTGTGCTGCCCCTGCAGCCTCTCTCCATATTACAGCCTTCACACCCTTGGTTTCTTTTTTCACGTTGGCACTTGACCTTGCAGGTGCTTAGGAAGCCCAGGTGGGACTGGGGACCACCCAGGCTCTTCTGCTGGTAGTGCTGATCCCAGTGGTGAGCTGGGCTTAGCAACTGGAGCTGATCCTCCTGGCAATGTAATTACATTGTGAAGTCACTTGAAAGTTTCTGCTGTTAAATATTTAATGCTATAAGAGGAATAAGACCCTGAATGTGAATTTTCTGATGAATGTCTTGCTCACCCGTGGATGTGCTGAGAGTCTCCCCTCTCCTTCCAGACAGTGACCATGAATATTCATCCTGTTCCCTCCAGGGCTTGCCTCCTTTGTGAGGCTGCCAGGAGCTACACGCTGGGAGCTCAGATAAGCAAGGAGACTATGGGGCATTTAGCAAGACAGGGAATGCGCTGAGAATGACTGTCACAGGGAGATGATGTGACAGTAATTGAGACCCCGTGTTTCAGGGGTGTCAGTGTGTGCCTGCCAGGGACACGCCAGAGCCAGTCTGGCTTGTTCACCTGGAGCAGGAGATGGGATAAGCAGGGACATCTTGGGCTCAGTGGGTGCAGGGGGGTCCGTGCTCAGCCCAGGCTGAAGGTAATGATCATTTACAGTGGCTGCTCTGTCCTAGGGTAGCATCACCTCCACCTGCTGTTGTACTACCGGTCCTTTGGGGTCTGCAGTGAGGGGAGAGGGGCATGAACAGGCACGGCTGGGCAACCCCCTTCCATCTCTTCTGGTAGGTTTCTTGGCAAAGAAATCAGTGACTTTGTTTAATGGCAGCTCCAAATGCTGTGAAATTGGTTTGCACCAAATGGAAACAACCCTTGGGGCTGTGTTTGCATGAGGAGTGGCCAGGGAAATGCCAAAGCTTTATGACTTTTATTTATAACCCTGATTTTTGTCCTCTCTGGCATTACTCCTCCTTCATCCAGGGGACCACCTACAGGATGTTTCTGCTGTGAAAGGAAATGAGAAAGAACTTTGCCGTCTGGCAGTGAACAGGACTGTGCTCTGCAACTGTGGGCACTGGGCACTTCCCACGTCAGACTCTGGAGACTGGGCTCACCCTGCTCAACGAAGAGAGGAGAAATGAGGATGAGTCTCCTGGATGGTCCTCAAACAAACTGACAAGCACTTGCACTTGCACCATGTCCCTGTTGCTACAGTGGATGGGGGTCATCCCCAGCTGTGAGAACTAGGAGTGATGTCCCTCTTTAAAAGAGGCATTGCTGCCTAGGCAGCTATCACTTGAGAAAGTCCAGTGGGACAATACCTTATGCTTCCTACGTGATCAGTGGAGACAATGAGATGAATTTTCGAAATTACGAATTTTGTCCACAGTAGGAATTCCCTGATTCTCTGATTGCGAGATAAAAAATCCCCAGAAAACTTTCAGAAACCACTCAACTCATGATTTTCTTGAGTTTTCTCTTTGTAGTGACAGCATTTCAAGGAAACTGTAAGTTTCCTTCTTCTGGTTATTTTTCTTAGCAAAAATCTCAGTTTGTTTCACTGAGAAAAGATGTTGATAGCACAGCCTGAATCACCTTTAATTTATCACAGACATGAGCTTGTGCCTGCTGGGATGGCAGCTTTGACAGCCAGCCCTTACTGATACAGTCAGCACTGCCTTACACATGTGTGACTGGGTGAGTGCAGATTTGGGATGAGAGCCACACTGTGCTGTCCAGCACCGCTGCACCAATCTCCAGGCAGGTTTGCTCTTTTCTGCTCTTGATCACTGTGTTAAATCCTGCAGCACTGACACCACACCCAGACATGGGTACCGGGTGGCTGGTTGGTCCTTAGGGTCAGCACTCTCACAGACAAAGGAACAGAAAAGGAAGTAAAGGGATTTATCTTCCTGCTGGCCCAGCAGGAATGTGGGAAGCCTGTTGTGTTCCCATCTGTCATCTCCTTGGGAGGCGACTGTGCCTGCTGGGGTGTGCTTTGTTCTGCATCAGCTGGAGGAAGTGCTGTGCCTTGGGGCTCTCCCTCCTCCCTTCCACCATCCTTTGGCTTTAGGAACACACCTGGTGTGGCTGTGTGACCTCCTGTACCCCGCGGCCACCAGGTACTGTGACGCCCCTCCTGCAGCCTTTGCAGGGAGGGGCCCAGTGCCACCACTGGGTAGCAGTGACTTTCTCCAGTTGGACCCAGTGAGGAGGCACCTTCCTCGAGGCTCTCTTTGCACCAGTGGTCCAGAGTGGGGCATCCCCTGGCTCGGCTTACACCCAGGAAACCCATTTACACCCAGCTGCATTGGAAATGGACTGGGATGTGTCCCTGCCCTTTAACCAGAGCCCTACTTGGGGCTCCTCACATCAGCACACAGCCTTCAGGTGGAAAGAACGGTTCCCTTCTGTGCTGACAGAGACTGCCAGAGCTGATGGATGGGCAGACATAAAAAGGTCCACTGACCTGGAAAAGACAGAGGAATTAAGGTTTCTGAGCATGGAGGACCTCAGAGCCAATAAGCAAAGGTCTGGCGACCTTATGGGAGGCAGTGCGGCAGTAACAGGCAGTCAGGGTTGTGTCTTCAGCAATTGCATTTGTTTTCCTGTTCCTCAGCACTCACAGCATGGCCCTGGCTGGGGAATGTGTGTGAGTGGAGCTGTCTGCACACTGCAAACCAGCTTGTGGAGCTGTCCAGGGAGCAGAGAGCCTTGGGAACCTGCTGTGGGTGCAGAGAGGGGCTGCTTGCCGGGCAGAAGCTCCAGCTATGAGCAGGACAGGATTTCACCTGAAGGTGCACAGCTATTCCAGCTGCCTTTGATTCCCAGGCCCTGGGTGACAAGTATTCTGTAAGGACATGACCGTCAGAGCTGTCAGACCTTTCAGGAGAGGGAAGTTTCTGAGGCCACTCTGCAGGAGTCCAGCCACACCCTGCTTTCATAGAATCACAGAATCATGGAATATCATGAGTTGGAAGGGACCCACAGGATTATCCTGTCCAGCTCCTGTCCCTGTCCAGGACACCCCAAGAATCCTACCCTGGGCATCCCTGGCAAAGGTGTCCAAACGCTCCTGAGCTCTGGCAGCCTCGGGGCCGTGCCCATTCGCTGGGGAGCCTCTGGCTTTGCTGGTGACGAATGGCACACATAGAGAGGGGAATCTCCCTGCGCCAGCTTTGGGCAGACAGAGCTGCCTAGTGGATGGTGTGGCTCTGCATATGGTGCTGGATGACTCCATCTGAGGGTGAATGCAGCAGAGATGACACTCTGACTCAAGGTTAGATTTGATTTATTATTCCCAGGACCCTTTAGCACAGCAAAGCTTTTTGAGTTCACTGCAACAAGCACTCTTTGTTTTACTACCTTTATAAATCACCTGAGTGTGCAGAAATGTAGGAACAGAAAACGCTAGTGTGGAATAAACAATCGCTAACCAGTGAGGCAAAAGAATCAATATTCATAAGATAAAGCACCAGTGTAAAGTGAACGATGATAATAACGAGGAAATGAAACAAATCAAGGGGTGAGACTCCAAAAATCTTACTGCCTAAACAAACTGTGCCTGAAGAGTTGCTGTGGATTGTGGATCTTACATTGGCAATGGCCAATGCCCCTGGACACAGCCAGGGCTCAGGATGTCTTCTTGGCTCAATCTAATCCCTCTCAGATGTGCAGCAGAGTGAACCTCAACTGCATTTAACTGGCAGGGTTGGGATCATGCATGAGAGATCAAGGGCATGAGGTGGGAATGGGGTGGAGAATAAGAGGAGGGATTTCAGCTTGGGAAGACACCCCTGGTGATGCAGTTCAGGATGAGCCTGATGGTGACAGCAATGTCATCTGAGGGGGAGAGAGCAAGCAAAAGGGTCTGCAGAGCTTTTCAGCAGCAAGAGAAGCTCCCATAATAGGTGGGAAGAGGGCAGAGACATTGCTGGTACCTCTTTGCCACTGGCATTCAGCTGCAGGGACACTGGGAGGAGGAGGGCAATCCCTCTGCCTGGTCTGGGACAGGTTGCGTGGCCAGGAGTCCTAGGCCCTCTTGGAACCTGCTTCTGGAACTCACCTGCAGCTGAGGCACCTTCCTGCACCTTCTCCAAAGCCTGGGACTGGTCCTGGACATGGGTGCTGGGCACCACAGGGCAGCAGGACGCTGGTGAACAGGGAACTTTCGGGAAGGGTCTAAGCAAGGAGAAGTTCTCTGTGCACAAGGACTGTCTGGGAAACCATGGCTGTCAGCTAATGAGTTGGCTGGGAATCAGGCTTGGATAAATTTGGGCAGCATCATGCAAAGACTGGATGCTGAGGGCTGGGTTTGTGTGTCTGAAGCCAGCAGACTGACTGGAGTTGTCCAGGGCCACCAGCCCCTGGGGTGGGAACCAGGCCCTTTACTTGTGGCTATTTCCTTCCAAGAGTAAAGTGTAAGACAGCAAGAGGAAGGTAGCTGAAGGACCATCAAGTTTCATGGAAAGACATCTCACAGGCCCCCTCTGTGATGCCTGGTTTAGGGACTCGGTTGGCTGGAAACCCTTGGTGTGATCTGAGAACCTCCTGCTGCCCATGGGTCCTCAGGGTCAGGCCCATCTCACCCAAGACTACACCCGCGGTGCAGCGTCCTCGCTGTCACCCGAGCACTGCAGTGAGGGCAGCAGGGACAGAGGGCAAGGAATCTTACCCTTTGCAGACACTGACAGTACCTCAGATGGGTCAAACCCCAAAGCAGCCTCTGTTGCACCCCACGCCTGTCGCACCCTGCCCTCCCCACCACCCCCCCGTACCTGCAGTGCCCAGCCCCACGCAGGGTTTGTGCCCAGCCCTATCACATTATGGTCGGTCGTAGGCTGGAGACAGGCACAAGACAGATCACAACGAGGATCACGCGACATCAGCTGGATTTTATTGTTGGGCACCTCCTTTTACAGGGGGTTCAAAATTCCCACGCTTACCCGTCTGCTTGGTTGGGGTCTCTGCTCCGCCCAGCTCCCTGGCCGGTGATGTGTCTGCATTCAGGATTGAATGGGGTTGGCAGGGGTCCCCTGTTTGAGTTCAAATCCAACCTATCATTGCCTCACCCGAAGACTTGTTTATTTCTCTTCTATAATGAACTAGGCTAGCTGAATTGGATTTCTGTTATGGCCAGATTTATCTGTGCACCTACAGACCAGCTGTGCTGTGACACAGCCCCACGCAGGGTTTGTGCAGCCTCAGGCACATCCCAGAGCTCGTCTGTGACACCGGGGACAGGCCTGCACTGCCACAGGAAGTGGCTATGGTAAAGATGGGTGTCCTTGTACCCTGGCAGAGGGGCAGGCAGGGGAGCAGTGACCTGACATCAGCGGCTGGGGGGAGACGGGAGAAGAGATGACTTGTCCAAGGAGCCACACAGAGCTGAGAAGGACAGTGGCCAAGAGAAATGGGCAGAGATGCTGAAGAGAGCAGGTGAGCTGCACAAACAAACATAGATAACTGACAAAGAGTGTGCCAGATAAATCACTAGAAACCTCCTACCTGGCACACATGGAGATCCCTATAAACAACCTAACCCAGCAAAACTCTTTTGAAGAAAAACTTGAAAACTTTGATCATTGTTGCCATGGTGATGCAATTGGGAGTAAGTGTGGCGGAGTATTTTTTATCAACAGCCTTTGTAATAAACAAATAACCTGCAGTATACTCCAAAAAAGGGATAGAGCTGGGCTCCGGCCATCTAATCATCAGACCCAGAGGCTGCAACTAATAAATCAAGGAAACAGGGAGACTGTAAATTCTACCAGAGGTCACTTGGTTAAACCAAGTGCAGGCGTGGGAGACAGCTGAAGCTGGTGGGGAGTGAATTAATGCCAGCTCTGGTCACTGTCAGCGCTCAGGCTCTGCTTTATGGTGACAGGCAGCTCATCTCCCAGAGCCTTCCAGGAAATACAGCTGGCATACTAGGCATGGGATGGCTGCCTCGGGGAGCTACTGCCCCTGGGGAAGGGTCTTCTCTGCCCTGGGTGACATCAGCCAAGGGTTTGACTCCAGCAGAAACACGAACAACCCCTGTCCTGCCAGAGGGCACAATCACTGCACTAATGAAGGTTGCTACTGCCCACACGTGGTTGGAACAGACTTAACCTCTTACGTGTGTGCCTGCCCCGTGGTCCTTGTGCATCTCTGTGATCCCAAGCAATTAGAAAATTCCTGATTCTGCAAGTCAGGGACCCAAAACAGCAATTGCTCATGCAAAAAAGTTGCACATCTGCTAAAGAAGCCTCTCACATACGTTTCTGCTCCATGCTGAATTAAAAGTAAGGGGATGAACACAGAGCTTACAACTCACTCCCTGTGAGGTTGGTACTCAATAGTGAGTGGCACTTGGTGTCCATGTGCAAGCACTGTCGGGTTACCTGTGCTGTTCCCTGTCAGGAGGTGATGGCTGCTGGTGAACACAATCCTTGGGGGAAAGGTGCCAAGACGAGACAACAGGAGAGTGGTGAGGAGAAGCCTGGTTTTTCCACTCCATCCCGGGATGTAGATGTTACCTGTGCCTGGCACATGAGTGTACTGAGGAGACGGTGCCTTTCCACGTCTCTGGGGCCAGGGGTGAGACAGCTGTGGGCTGCTCAGTGCTCTCAAGAATGAGAGCAGACACAGAGAACATCCCAGAGAGAAAATAAAGCCCTGGCAAACCTGGTAATCCAGCAGAATTGCGGGAACACTGCCTCCAGGGAATGCTTATGCCAAGTGAGTCTCTGGATTTGTCTTGGAGACATGGTTCCTGTGGCCTCCATTTCTCAGATGTGCCTATGTTCCAGTGTGGCAACTGGAGTGACAAGGAAGCAGAGCTGGGAGCTCACAGACAGAAGGGATGTACTGCTCTGAGTCACCTTTATCCCAAGTGTAGCCATCTCTTGCAGCTCCTCTGCCTCTGACTTCTAGCATGGATGGAATAAAAAATACCCAGCAAAATTTATCTGTGAACATGAAACACTTCCTAGCCACTATCCTGAGAGTCCCACCTACTCTTCCAGCAAAGCCCTGTCCTCTGCAGTGTGAGGCCTGATCCCACATGTCACCGGTATCACACAGGTGGTGGCTGTGCAGAACAGGCTGACACTGAATTTCCAACACGAAGCATCTACTGTGAACCATGTTCTTCTTTAATTCAAAACTCCCATGGCATTGAACAAATCAAGAGCTGTGGTGCTTCCATCCTGCCAAAGCATCCCATCAGCTCAGGTTTATCCAGGGAAAATTGAGCCTCTCTCAGCTTAATTAGTGGCTGTGAATGCAGCACTGCCCTTCCTGACTCTGTCTGGGGATGGTGCAGTGGGTGATGCTCAGAGAGCCTCCCGTCCTCTCTCACCCTGGTGCTCCCAGCACAATGCTCTGCTTCAAAGCCAAACTGCATCCTTGCATCCTGTTAGTGTCATTCCACCATAGCTTGGCATTTAATCCTGTCAGACAATTCCTGTTCCTTCACTGACACTCATGGTCTGTGCAGTCGCCTCAGCTCTGTCCTGCATCTTTGGAGAAGAGGGAAATCTAGTGTGGCAATTTCTGGGTGTGAAGCACAGCCCCCTCCACACACCTCACATCTCCTGCTTATTCACCTCACCAGGAGTTCCTGTCCCTGCTCTCCCTGGGCTAGCACAACCTGACATGGCTTTTGTGAAGGTTTGGCTGCTAATGAACAAGTGTCAGCATCTCACGGTGTGCAGGAGGCTGTGTAAACACCATATGTGTGTGCGCTAGGGTTGCAATCTCAGAAAGCAGGAAATAGGACACAAACTCTTTGTGTTGTGTCACCCGTCTGCTCTGCTCTGCGAAGGATTTAAAGTCCCTGCTCTTCACCAAGGGCGAGGGGGAAAGGAGGAGAGGTTACGTTTTAGGTGTGGACTAAACAAAAATGACAGAGAGGTGGCTGCAAGAAACATCATAGTTTGAGCAGCAGGAGAACTCAACTTTACAGCTTGGAGCTCATTCTGAAAATAATTATCTCCTGAGAGTTAATTGTCTGGAAGCTTGGGCTGAGTGGTGGTTTGAAACTCCTGTGTTTGAGTATCTCAACTCTAGTCTTGGGGCAAGTACAGGGGAAAAAATGACACAAGTGTATGTCACTCAGGGAAACATTCTGCCCACATAAGAAATCAGGTGTGAAAACTCCCAGAAAATTGCACCTGCTCAGCAAAGGTCACTCTCTTACCTATTCCTTGTAACAGGGCAGAGCTTAATTCGAATCAAGGACTCATTTAGGTTGGAAAAGCCCTGTAAGGCCATTGAGCCCAACTGCTAATCCAACTTCATCATGTTCACTGTATGTTGTCCCAGGGCTGCCATCACTGAAATACAGAACAGGGCCATGAAATCTGCCATGTTTGTGACTCCAACACTGAAGCAAGAAACTCTGGCCACCAAGAAAGAGATAGGTGGCAGGGAAGAGGATCTGTACTTTGAGGATCTGTACCCTTGTCAGCACGAGCAGATCCTGCAGCTCAGGCACCCAGGAGAAGTGGGGAACAGTGTGGGCATCACCAGAGCAAAACATAATGGCCTTGGAAAGCCCCCTTGACAATTGTGTTGTGTGTGCAGGCACACAGGTGCATCCTTGGCAACTCCTGCCATGGATTTAATCCCTGCTGGACAATTCCCGTGGTGCCCTCTTACCTGTGTGAAATAAATCCTCCTTTCTTTGCCTAAAAATGCCTTACACAGACCAGGTCACACCCATTGATTGTGAGCTGAAGGTGCAAGCCATCAAAGACCTGTTGCAAAGCATAAATTTTCCTCAGTATCCAAACACCAAGTCTCCCAGCTCCCTCTGGTGCTTTCCAAAACTGTTTCTCCTCCTTAGAGCTGTGAAGAGCCATTTTTTAATATTCGCTGTTATGAGAATGATTTTCTGCTCCTAACAGTGCTCTCTAGACAAGCAATGCAACTTTTGTACCTTTGTTTTCTGGGTTTGTCAACACTTTTTCTAACCTCTAGGACATTGTATAACTTTACCTTTTGGGAGCATGCACCTGTTTCAATAAAAATAAGTTATCACTATGTCGTGGTTTGACACTGGCCAAATACCAGGCACCCACAAAAGCCGTTTGTTCACCCTCTCTTGCTCTCAGCTGGGCAGAGGAGAGGGAAAAAAATTAACAAAGGGCTCATGAATTGAGATGGGGACTGGGAGACAAACACTCTAAGGGCAAAACAGGTGCAAATTTAAAGGTGTAAAGCAAATTTATCATTAACAGAGTCAGAGTAGGATAATGAGAAGTAAAATAAGCCTTTAAAACATATTTTCCCCCCCAGCCCCTCCCTCTTTCCCACCGACAGCACAGGGAGACAGGGTGTGGGGGTTTTGGTCAGTTCGTCACTTGAGATCTTCTGTTCCCTCAGGGAGGGGAGTCTTTCCTCTGCTATGCCGTGGAGTCCTTCCCACGGGAGACAGTCCTCCGTGAACTTCTCCAGTGTGGCTCTAAGCTCCCGAGCAGCAGTCTTGCCAAAATTGCTGCAAAGTGAGTCCCTCGCACGGGCAAACAGTTCCCCAAGCTGTTGTGGTGTGGGTCACCTGTCCATGGGGCGCAGTCCTCTGAGGATGGGCTGCTCTAGTTTGGAAGCAAGGGCCCTCCTTCTCTTTCTCTCTGGGAGCAGGGGCCCTCTCTCTCCATTTGGGTCTCCCACTGGATCACAGCTTTCTCTGGCATTCACCTGCTCCAGTGTGAACACTTTTCCCACGGGCTGTGACTGAATTTCCGCATCCCCTGTGGACTTCATGCATTACAAGGGGACAGTTTGTTTCACCACAGCCTGCAGAGGACTCTCGGCTCCGACGCTTGGAGCGCCTCCTCCCCCTCTTTCTTCTCCCTTGACCTCGGTGCTGCCATGTTGTTTTCCCTCACGTGTCCTCACTTCCTCCTCTTCTCTGACTAGAAAAACCCTGCTGCTCATAGGTACCATTGCCAACATTTCCACTAATTCAAAGACTCCTGCAGGATCCCGCAGCTCCGGGAGGTCGATTTCATTTATGTACCGCTCTGGGGAATTGCTCGCCATGTTTCCACGGCCAGCCAGGTGCGCCCGTCGTCACTGCACAAGCAGTGGCCACTGCCGCGGTGCTGGTGTCATTTAATGCCTCTCCTCATGCGGGGCACTGGGAAGGAGAAGCCGCCGCTGCCCGTTTTGCCCGCAGCACGGCTGGCTAGGGGCGGCCAGGCGGGCAAGGCTCGCCGTGGGCTGTGCCGAGGTGGCGGCAGCGGCAGTGGCGCATGGCATGGGCTGTGCCGGGATAGCCCCCGGCCGCGGCACCTCGCCAGCCCTGGAAAAAACTGCCCGTGTGCTGTTTTGATTTTGTTCTCAAATATGTCCTCGCAGAGTTCCCAGCCTCTCTAATTGGGCCAGCAGCATGTCCATCTTCAGCGCCATCAGAGATTGGCTCTGTCAACATGGTGGAAGCTCCCAGCAGCTTCTCACAGAAGCCACTTCTGGGGCCCTCCCCCATTGTCAAAAACCAGGTTGTGCCAAATCAACGCAACTATAATGTGAAATTAATATATTGATAACCTCCGACGCAGCTGGTCAGAGCGTGGTGCCACTAATGCCAAGGTCGTGGATGGGCCATCCACTTAAGAGTTAGATTTGGTGATCTTTGGGGGCCCCTTCTAACTCAGTACTATGTGACTCTGTGATTGTCCTGCAGGAATTTTTTATTGGAAGGAGAGCAGAACTGAGAGCACTTCCCAAGATGGAAAGAGTTCTTAGGATCTGCAGGCTGGGGGAGGTTGCATGTCCAGGCCATGCCCCAGCTCCCCCATATCCCTCCCTCGCAGCGAGGGTGATCCCCAGCACAAGTTCTGGGTCATAATTCATAATCCCAGGCTGGGCACCTCAGTCAGCCTCCCAAAATGCTTTTTTGGGGTCAAGTTTGCTCAGTTCTCCCTTTGAGGAGAAGAGAGCCTGCTGAGCAGACAAATGCTAGAATCACCTGCTCTCAGCATCTACACCAAAGTCACCCTGTGTTCATCCCTGTGTTCATTTCTGTGTTCATCCATGTGCTCATCTCTCTGTTCATCCCTGTTTTTCCTTCCAACCATCACTGAGCCTTTTGGGAGGGATGAAGGAACAAAATCCTGTGAGTTAAATGATAACATGTACTTTCTGAATCCTATTGTGGAGAGCAGTGGGCAACCAGCTGAACTCTTCTGAATGACTCATGAAAACCAGTCAAAAACCCTTTTAGGAAATGACCCAGTTAAAGAAATCAAAATCTGCTCACAGACAATTTGCAAACCAGAATGAGTCCATGGAACCTGTTTCTCAGGGTCTGACTCATCCTCTCTAGTACCATTTTTCCTTTTTTTCCTTTGAGCAGTTAAAAAATTTTGGATGAAATTGCTAGCGTGTTTTATAGCTATTACTCACCAGCTCAGCATGATTAAATGCAACCTATAATACACATAAAGAGGGCAAAATTTCCAAAAAATGTCAGGCTGGCTGAGGAGCTACATTTCCCAGGAGCCTGAAGTGCTGGAAATGCTGAGGACTGCAACACATCATTTTGAGGCTCTGCACCACCTTGGAGTGCTTCTCTTCAGCTCTTGGGGCTGCCAAGGCAGTCAGAAGGCTGCTTACACTGCCCAGCTCTCTTCAGGTTTTGCCAGCTACAAGGAAGAGTGTCTTTTAACCTAAAATTCTCTTTTAGGATGAAACCTTTAAATTCAGGTAACCTCAGTGGATAGACTCATCCTTTAGCTGTGATGAGAGAAGGACTCATCAGGTGATTGATGTTGAAGGACTGCTCTGCCCCAGGAGAAGCTTATCCTGGAGGAGGCTCCTACCTCCAAGGCAGGACCTGCTTGGAGGCCAAAGTTACAGAACCACAGAATGTCCTGACTTGAAAGGGACAGGAAAAGGACACAGGGATCATCCAGCCCAGGTCCCAGCCCTGCCCAGACCCCCCATGAATCCGCCCCTGGGCATCCCTGGAAGTGCTGTCCAAAGGCTCCTGGAGCTCTGGCAGCCTCGGGGCCGTGCCCATTCCCTGGGGAGCCTGGGCAGTGCCCAGCACCCTCTGAGGAAGAGCCTTTCCCTAGAACCTTTATCTCCAGCCTGAGCCTGCCCTGGGCCAGCTCCAGCCATTCCCTGGGTGCTGTCCCTGTCCCAGAGAGCAGAGATCAGAGCTGTCCTTCCTCTTCCCCTCACAAGGAAGTTGCAGCCTCTGGTGAGGTCTGACCTCAGTCTTCTCCAGCTGGACAGTCCAGGTGCACTCATCTGCTCCTCATATGGTTCCCCTCAATGCCCTTCACCATTCTCATGTCCCTCCTTTGGACACTCTAATGGCTTCATGTCTTTCTCCTATTGTAGAGTAGAGTAGGACAGTTACTCTCATGGGATTTTGTTCTTCCTCCTGAATCCAGGTGTTCTGGTTTGGGCTGTGGCACAGCTGATTTTCTTCCCAGTGGCCAGAATGGGACTGAGTTTTGGGTTTGTTCTGAACACAGGATTGATTGTAAAGAGATGTTTGTGTCATTGCTGTGTTTGTTTCATTGCTGATCTTACCCAGAGCCGAGACCTTTTTTGGTTTTCCTATGGCCACACTGGGGAGGGGCAGCCAGCAGGGAAGGCTTGAGCAGGGCTACACCTATGGGAGGCTGGGAAGGGACACAGCTGGGGCAGGTGACCCCAGCTGACCACAGGGATATTCCAGATCATGTGACACCATGCTCAGTATTAGAGTATGAGGAAAAGGCAGGAAGGTGGGGACATGCAGAGCATTTGTCTTTCTAAGTAACCATTTCATGTGATGGAATCCTGCTTTCCCAGAAGTGCCTGAGCACCTGCCTGCCTGTGGGAAGCAGGGAATTAATTCCTTCTCTTGCTTTGTGTTTTCTGTATGGCTTTTGCTTTCCCTATTAAAATGCCTTTACCTCAAGCCGTGAGTTTTCTAAATTTTACCCTTCCAATTTTCTGCCCCGTGTTACTGATGGCTTCCTGGGGCTCAGTGTCTGGCTGAGGTTAAACCTCAACACAAATGTCAGGAATTACATCTCTGGGAAGGGAAGGTGACTGGGGAGGGATGAACCCCTGTCACAGTCTCAGAAGAGCCTCTTGGAGCTGAACCAGTGGATCAAAGCCAATGAATTTGAGCCAGAGCTCAGGGCATGGGACAAACAGCTCTGCTGAACTGCTTCTTCCTGGGCATACCCAGCTTCAGGCCTCCTGAAGGATCAGCAGTTTTGAGGTTTTACCTCTGTATGTGCCAGGAGAGGCTGTAAGAGGTGTGATGGAGACAGAGAGAGCCTTTACTTCCTGTTTGTCACCCACCTTTCCCTCCTGCTGTGGGACATGAGGCTGCATCCAGGCTGCTTCTTTCCATGTGTCCAGCACAGGGAAATTCAACCTTTTGATCAGGGCAAATCTTTTCTTGATTTGTAAAACAGAGAAAAATTAATGATTAAACAATCTGCCTCTGAGAAATTTCTGAGCAACACATTGTACCAAAGGAAAGCAAACCAAGGAAAGAACTGGGGAGGGAAAGGATTTCTGATCCCCTTCAGGGCTAGATCTCAGGCAGCTTGAGCAGCCAGCGGGGAAGGCTTGAGCAGGGCTTCACCCTGGCCCTGCAAGCTGGGGGTGTTTGCAAAGAAAGGGTGACTCAGCAGCTCCTGTTCCCTCAGCAAGAGTCATCCTGGCTTTTAATAGCTCCCTATTAGCTCAAGGAGAAGGAACAGCTGACCATGGAACAGCAGCAAGGGCATCTGTGGTGGCCTAAAAATGTAATGTGTGAATGATATGCTTTTAAACAGAGTACACAAAGGGAAAGAGACAACTTGGGATAAATCCAGGGCTGAAAATACACTTTGGAGGAGTGAGTGAATGCAAGGTGAAGACCGAATTATCACGTTGCTCTCAAGTGAGAGGCAAGGGTTGAGCTGTCAGACCTAGAGCCATTCCTGGGAAAAGAGTGAAAAATTTCCAAATAAAAGACACTTTGAGTGGGGAAGGCTCATGATTCTCTGTACCCACCAGGGTTTCAGCTGTGGGAATGTTCTGGGCTCTCAGCTGTCTACCTGTATCAAACCCCAGTGCATTACAAGAAAATTCACAAATCCTTTTCAAAGTAGATGTCACATTTAGTACTTCTCCCCTCTCAGGACGTCAGCTGCCACAGCAAAGGAATGAGCCTAGCCTGAGATGATTTCTTCCTCAGAAATCCACACCTGGCATTTTTATTAACTTACGTCTTTGGTGGTTGTAACCTAATTGCTTAATATTGTTTTCTGGAAAACCTCCATGCTCTGGGTTCAAAATATAATTTGGAGATGACTGTAATTTCCACCCCCACTTCCTTCCTCTTCTGAAAAACAAATATTATACCTCTGCCTCAGCCCCTTCTCACCCTCCTATGTTCCTACGGCTCCCTCAAAGTGATGCAAACAGTTCAGAAGCAACTTCAGCTGAATCCATGAGTACTCTGGGGGTGTCTGCAGGTGATGGGATCTGAGAATCTTGTTCTGGTTCAGCCATCTCTAACTCATCCCTTCTCACACCTGGCCTGTCTCATCTCTTTGTAGAACATTGCCTTACACAGCTTGTTGCAATTACTTCTTTATTCTGAGCGTTGAAGGATGCGCTCAATGCTTCAGCCTCATCTGTGTCATCTGTTATTTGCTGTCACGGTCCTGCAGGGCCAGGCTTCCCTTTGTCATCTCCAGCTTTGAAGGTATTTCTGGAGCTTTTTTCCCTGTGCCCTTTCTGCTCCTCGCCAGCCTGTTGTGTGCTGGGAGTGCTGTTTCTGTTCCAGGCTGATTGTGCTGCCACTCTCCACGCTTCGAACTCACCTGTCCTCACTCCCATTCACTTCATTCTTAAGCCCTAAAAGGCTCATAAAGCAGCTGTAACAGTTTTTATTTTTCTTCCTTTCCTCAGCATCAGAATCATTTGCTCTTAAAGGAAGATGTTTTGCACTGCAAACAAGGGACAGAGATCTGGGGAGATGACACTGCTGTAGGACACTCCCGAGGTGTCCCTGGGTGTGTGTGTGTGTCTCTGTTTGAGTCTTTCCTGTGAGAGGGGGGGTGATTTGGGAAGGGAGCAGGCAAAATCCAAGCTGCACAGTGGGCTCATCTCTGATCTGCACTCCCTTCCATCTCTTTTGTTTTGATAATCTCACCTCTTGTCAGAAGCCATCTGGGAATGGATTTCCTGGCAGTGTAATTAACTCCTATGGCACTATTCTCTTTTCCCGCATCATTTTTGGCTGTATTTCAGCCTGGTACCGATATTGGGGGTAGGTGCTGTTAAGGTGAGGAATGGCAGGCTGGCAGGACACGATGGCTCTGGTGGCAGTGAAGCAGCATTGAGGATCCTGTGGCCTCGTGTCTGTGTCAGTCACACAGAGATCAGCAGTCTACAGGCTCGCAGGAAACACGGGATGATCTCACCTGAATGGGGGATGAGCAGAGCAGCAGCTCCTTGAATTGCATTTCAGGGTACTTGTACAGCACAATTTTATTTATATATTATGTGTTTGATTGGGTTCCTCAGTCCACAACAAAACTTCTGTGGAAGGCACCAGTGTTGGCATCCTAAAGTGATATTGAAAACATACTAAGAGGTGTGTGTGAAGGTCAGTTAAGATTGTGAGGTCCAAGAGAAGGGCTGGAGACATTTTATGCCAGCTTCAAAGAAACATGGGCAGTGAGGAGCCATTAGAAATTTTGTTTCATGCCAAAATGCAGCTTAATAGAAGAGTAGGAGAGAGCTCCAGGAGAGCTGGGGAACTACTGTCCTGGTGTGCCCAAAACCTGTTAAAAATTGAGGTGTCTTAGCTGAGCTGCCCAGGTCAGATGTGGAGCCAGAGGTAGAAGACCTTTAAAATAGGAACATAAGTACTTAAACCCATTTCTACCTTAAAAAGAGACTTCCTGGAGTCTTCAGCTGGGTTCTCCTGACTTGGACTCAGGTCAGGCTTGGCATAGGAATGCTCTGAAATCATTCAGCTGCTTTGTGTCCTTGGACAGAAGAAGTTATTTTTCCTGGGCCAAGTTTGAATCCAAAATCTGCTTGGCCAGGAACCTTTAATAACTGGCGATCTTTCAGCTGCTCTGCCAAAGGAGAGATGCTGGAAATAGGTGCTGGTTTTCAGGGGCTGAAGATACAACACAAGGTTGCTTTTTGCTTGCCTGGGTAAGCCCAGTGTGGAGGTCACTGGGTCAATTTCTGACTTACAGCAATTTAAATGTTGATAATCCAGCCCTCAGTGAACAGATTCAAATTTTGTTCTCATCTTTAGAAGCCATCCAGCTCCTGCTTTGAGACCCTGGTGATGTTTCTTGGCACACTGGCTACTTTATGAAAACAGAAGAGGTGATTATACTACAGCATCATTCATTCCTTTGGAGGCAGCTTCTGTGTCCTGAGTTGTCCTAAATAACTCCTTATGAAGAAAAAGTGACATAAGTGCATCAAACTGACTCAGGACATAGATTTGGATCTTCAAAGATGAAGTCCCGTTCTAGAGCTGTAATCTGGTGCAATGTGAGAGGTGGTGGTGGGGAAGCACCTCTGGAGGGCTCTGGTTCAACATCTGCTGTGGCAGGAATGTCACCAGCACTAGAACAAGCCAGCTGTGCCCTTTAACAGCCAAACATGGAAAAGCTCCAAGGTTGCCCAACTCCCATGTCTCTGTGACCACTCCCAGGCTCCACCACCATCCATGCACACATTTTGTTTCCTTGTGTGGAATTTGAACTTCTCAAGCTGCAACACGTGTGTTGCCCCATTTCCTCATTGTCCCTTCTTGTGCTGGCTGTTCTGGCTGCAAAGTTTGGCTCTGTGATCTTCAGGACTTCTAGGAGCTGCAGGCTCCTCTTACATCTCCATGGATCCACCTTTTCCCCTGGTTAGACAAGCCTGGCTCCTTCAACCCTCTCCACAAGACTTGTGCCTCTGACCACCATGGCAGCTACAGCTGGACCTCCTCAGGTTTCTCCTAACTCCTTTATGACTAAGGATCTGAGTTCTGAGGGGAGGGTATCATAGAATACCCTAGGAATCATAGAACCACGGCAACTTTAAGATTGGAAAAGTTCTCTGAGATCACTGATTCCAACCATTCCCCCAACACTGCCAAAGCCACTGCTAACTCATGTCTCCCACTGCCACATCCACATGTTTTGTGAACACTTCCAAGGTAGCTTCCCTCAGCCTTCTGGCCATGCTCCTCCTAAAATGCACCAGTCTGTGGTTTATCTTTTTTGCAATTAGAGCTCACTGTTACCTTTATGTTCAGCCTTGTGTCTGCTATAACCTCTGAGTCCTCTCCAGCACTGGCCAGCCTGATTTTGATGGTAAATGAATGGATTTGTTGGACCTGATATGAAATATTAAGTCTCCATTCAAGGTGACATTTCATAAATTACATTGCAGCCAAATCAAGGAGCACTGAAATGTTTTTGTTTTTTTTTCAGTAAAGGTGTTTACTCCTATCAGGAAACACAACTGGGATATCATTCTTGGAGTAAAAACCAGGAAGACAAAGGACCACAGTGAGGCTGTGATTTCGGCTCCATGAACGCACAAAACCCTGGAAGCTGTGTTTGCTGAGTTTGCAGTGCAGGTGCTTTTACCTGGGCCCAATGTCTGTAAAGCCCAAATGTGGCTCCACATGACCCCTAGCAAGACACACACTCATAAGAAATTTGGCTATGGATTCAGGCCTAGCTAATGAATGAAAATAGGGTACGTGTCCCTGTGCTCTCAGGGGTGTTTCTGTTCAGCTCTCTAGCATTTCCTGGGCTCTTGGCTGTTCTGGGCTGGTGTTGGCCTGGAAGGCTGTGAGCCTGGATCCCATGGTGCCAGCCCACAGGGACTCACACTGACCCCAACATCCATTTGGTCCATTATTGCTCTTTACTATTCCCACCAGACTGGTATTTTACTTTCTGAAATAACATAACTTGATAGAGTTGTCATTAAATCCATTCTGGGAAAAAAATAAATAAATGAAAAAAAGATGAAATAACAGCACACAGACTTGTTCTTCCATGATCACCCTGCAATGCAGGGTCCTGCAATCCAATCTTCTTCTTCTCGGGGCAGAATCTTCATTTCTCTGTTCAAACTTCTCAGCAATCACAGCCACTTCAACACTGTATTCACTCAACACTGCATTCTTTTGCTCAGGTCTACAATTTGAAACTTTCATCTCCCCATACTTCTCTATGGTTTAAAGGAAATGTCTCAATATATTATAGTCCATCACCATAGCTTACAAGAGATTTTAATCTGGAAAATGAAACAACTCCTTATCTCCTTCCATCTAGGACATCACTTTCTTCACTGACTTTAACGTCTTCATGTGGTCTCTTTATGTGTCCTCACTCTGGCTTTTCTCTCATTCAAGAGAAGACAGAAGTTTTCTGCTTTCATCTGTGCATTGAAAGAGTTAACAAAGGCAGCAGCCAGGCCAAAGCACTCAGGTGATGCACTCCAGGCTGTGCTGGGGCTGCAGGTTTCTCCTTCTCTCAGGGCTGTGGAGCTGCAGGGCTGCTCCTGGCCTCAGCTGCTGGCTGGACTCTTGTGGCTGGGGAGAGGGGTTTAATGGATTCCTCTCTCCACCCCTCGGTCTCATCAGGGTGAAACCGGCCCTGGAGCAAACCCCACTCAGGCGGCCCGACCCTGCCAGGGCCGCTCCAGCCCGGTCTCAGTGTCATGATGTGTCATGATGTCTCGTGGCCCCGGGGCAGCTCTGGGAAGCTCCCCCAGCGGCCACGCTGGTGGGGAGGGCAGCTCGGATCCCATCACCAGATCTCAGCGGCCGTGGCTCGGCCCAGCCATGGCTGGGGCCCGTGGCCTCCTCTCCCTGCCCGGCTGCGCCAGGCCCGGCCCGGCCCAGCCAGGCCCCGAGGGCCGCGGCGGAGCAGGCCAGGCAGCACCTGATACCTCTTCTCCAACTGGAAACCAGAAGAAGGAACTTCCTGGGTTCTCACTTAAAATGTGCATTCACAAGGGCGTACCCATGCTTTCATTGGTTTTATCAAGTGTCAATGTTACACATTGGCCAATCAGGGCCAAACAACGACAGTGAGTGGACTGAGTGCATCTGCTTGGCAAGGAGCCATGGTGGACTATTAACAATTGCTTTAAGCAAGGCTGTTAATGAGGCCTAGGACAGGAGCCAAGTACATGAACCAGCAATGGGTTTGATTATCCTGACTCAAACACTGAGCTGATGTCTGACACTCCTGGGCAGCTGGGTTATCCTGATCCTGATCCAGCTCTGCCTCCTGAGCAGAGGTTGCAGATTTATCCCACCTGCAGGAGCCTGCACTGGGCAACTTTGTTGTGCAATTCTTCAACAAGAACTGTTGTCCATGTCTTGGTTCTCCATCTCTCCTCACCCTTCAGCCAGGACATCATCAAAGACTGTCGGGGTGGAGCCACCTTAACATATTTGAACAGGTCACTTGAGTCACCTGGAAGGGTCACCTGCAGCCCCAGAGCACCTCACAGTTCTCCCTGCTGTCACTGCTGTCAGTGCACGGTGTCCAGGGCTGCAGGAAGCCTGCTCCTGGGTAAACACAATGTATATTGGACTGTCCATTCCAATGTGGTTTGCACAGGACCTTGCTGCCCCAGCTGAGGTGGTGCAGTGCATTGTAGCTGCTCCTGGGCATGGCAGATCCTGTGTGATGAGTGAGAGTATGCCTGAGGGAGGCCTTGTCTCTCCTAAACCCCTTCAACCAGGCATGTGCTGTCAGGGGGACAGCCTTGGATCAACCACCTTCAAACTCAGCTCTCTGTCTTGAGGTCTAGGGGGTGGGAGTGGTGGAAATGACCATTGAATGAAATCTGGAAGGTTCTGCAGACACTCCTGCATGTGACTGTCACACAGTGAAGGTACAGAGAGAGTCAGGGAGGCTGTAGAACAAGGTGGTCCTTGTCTCTCTGGTTTCTCATATCTGGGATATGGACTTTGTTCTATGGGGCCTCCTGGCTTTTTCCTTTCCTGGTGACCCTGACCAAAAGTGAGAAGCTTTTGATTAGGGGAATACTTTGTTAAAGCAGGACTTGGAGCACTCTCCAAGCTCTACCCTGGCAATGAGATGGTTTACAGTAAGGGAAAAAGAGCAGAGCAGACATCAGCACAATTTGCTGTCATTGCTGCCTGGGCTTGCGCTGTGCGCAGCACAGCACCCTCCTCATGTGCTGTGTGTGACATCAGGGCTCGAGTGGCATCTGCCACTCCAGTGCTGTGCTGGAACTCTCTAGACCTAGCTGAGAGAACTTCTCCAGTCCATGTGAGTGGTGGCTGTGAGGGTGAGGATGGTTCCTCCCCCCTTGACATCAGGGGACAAGGAGAACTTTAAGGAGCTGCAATTATCTCTAACCCAGGTCACCCTGGGCCATCACAACAGCCAATGCGGTAAAATACAAGGTACATAGCTGAGGGTGAGGGCTGGGAAGTGATAGAAGAGGTTGTAGGCCACAACTCAAGTGTAGAAAGGGCTGAGTAACTGCACCAGGTTGAATCTCAATTCTATTCAGGCTCTCCTCTACCAAAACCAGGGAGCAGAGTATGGAAATAATCCTTAAACACACACACACCTTCTACACCAGGGACTGTGGCAGGGCAAAGGGCAGAGGTGGGGTGTCCTCTCTCTGGCACCTTCCACCTGGGCACAGCTGAGGGTGAAAGATGTCAGATGGGACTTACCTCATTAACATTAGACTCTTCCTCTTAATGTCTGCAAATGAGCTGGCTCTGGCAGGGCATGTTTCACTTGATATTAAAAGTCTCTTTTAGAATGAGAAACATTTCTTTCTCTCTACCCACTACAAAGGAAGGTTGTGGCTCAGTTCTAGATGCTTATATTCAGCAGATGAATTCATCAAGTCTGAGAACAAAAAGGGTAGATAAACTATTTGCATAGCTGGGGAAGTATAAAAGCTTGCTTACAGCAAGTGAACGGCTTTCATTCACTGCAGGACATTGCTGAGACCTGCGACAAGGACAAGGATGTTCAAGGACAGGATTTCAAGTCCCATCCACTTTGTATCCATCTGTTACTACCCTGTCTCCAATGCCAAGGATTAATACAGCAGAATGATTTTCAGTACTTTCAGAGAACAAAACATATTTTAAGAAAAAAACAACCAGAACTGCATCTTCAGAGTTTCCTCTGGTACCTGGACAAAAATATCACCATCTGGAGACCTCCCCTCAGGGAGAAGCCCCTTTAAAGTTGCTGATCCCTCCTCTGGAGGGGCAATGGGATTGGGATGACAGTAAATTTCAGTTCCAGCCCAGCAGTGTCAGTGCAACTTCTTGAATTCAGCTTGGTGAGGAAGTTCTGTGAGGGGTCAGGGGAAATCCCAAAGGCAAGGATCTGAACACAGTGTAGTGGGACTCATGTCAGAAAAGAGAGGGATGTGTGTGTCATGTTAAGCTCAATTGTGCTTGGTACAAGTCCAAGGAAGACCTTGGGGCTGGGCCAAGCTTAACTATCCACAAACTGAGTTGAAAAGAGCACAGCAAAGAAGAGAAAGCAATGTCCCATGGAAGTGGTGGAAAGATCCTCTGAATATGAAAATCTGTCATGGCTTGAAGCTGGCCAAATACCAGGCACCCACAAAAGCCGTTTGTTCACCCTCTCTTGCTCTCAGCTGGGCAGAGGAGAGAGAAAAAAATTAACAAAGGGCTCATGAGTTGAGATGGGGACTGGGAGACAAACACTCTAAGGGCAAAACAGGTGCAAATTTAAAGGTGTAAAGCAAATTTATCATTAACAGAGTCAGAGTAGGATAATGAGAAGTAAAATAAGCCTTTAAAACATATTTTCCCCCCCAGCCCCTCCCTCTTTCCCACCGACAGCACAGGGAGACAGGGTGTGGGGGTTTTGGTCAGTTCGTCACTTGAGATCTTCTGTTCCCTCAGGGAGGGGAGTCTTTCCTCTGCTATGCCGTGGAGTCCTTCCCACGGGAGACAGTCCTCCGTGAACTTCTCCAGTGTGGCTCTAAGCTCCCGAGCAGCAGTCTTGCCAAAATTGCTGCAAAGTGAGTCCCTCGCACGGGCAAACAGTTCCCCAAGCTGTTGTGGTGTGGGTCACCTGTCCATGGGGCGCAGTCCTCTGAGGATGGGCTGCTCTAGTTTGGAAGCAAGGGCCCTCCTTCTCTTTCTCTCTGGGAGCAGGGGCCCTCTCTCTCCATTTGGGTCTCCCACTGGATCACAGCTTTCTCTGGCATTCACCTGCTCCAGTGTGAACACTTTTCCCACGGGCTGTGACTGAATTTCCGCATCCCCTGTGGACTTCATGCATTACAAGGGGACAGTTTGTTTCACCACAGCCTGCAGAGGACTCTCGGCTCCGACGCTTGGAGCGCCTCCTCCCCCTCTTTCTTCTCCCTTGACCTCGGTGCTGCCATGTTGTTTTCCCTCACGTGTCCTCACTTCCTCCTCTTCTCTGACTAGAAAAACCCTGCTGCTCATAGGTACCATTGCCAACATTTCCACTAATTCAAAGGCTCCTGCAGGATCCCGCAGCTCCGGGAGGTCGATTTCATTTATGTACCGCTCTGGGGAATTGCTCGCCATGTTTCCACGGCCAGCCAGGTGCGCCCGTCGTCACTGCACAAGCAGTGGCCACTGCCGCGGTGCTGGTGTCATTTAATGCCTCTCCTCATGCGGGGCACTGGGAAGGAGAAGCCGCCGCTGCCCGTTTTGCCCGCAGCACGGCTGGCTAGGGGCGGCCAGGCGGGCAAGGCTCGCCGCGGGCTGTGCCGAGGCGGCGGCAGCCATGGCTGCACTGGGATGGCCCCAGTGGCGGCCCCTCACTGCCCCTGGAACAAGCTGTGCGTGCACTGTTCTGATTTTCTTCTTAAATATGTCCTCACAGAGGAGTTCCCAGCCTCTCTAATTGGGCCAGCAGCATGTCCATCTTCAGAGCAATCAGAGATTGGCTCTGTCAACATGGTAGAAGCTTCCAGCAGCTTCTCACAGAAGCCACTTCTGTGGTCCTCCCCCATTGTCAAAAACCAGGTTGTGCCAAATCAACACAAAACCAAAATTGACCAGACTGGAGCCCTCTGCTGGGACTCATGGGCTGTATAAATGCAGGTAAGAATGACCCCTTGCTACAATGAAATCAGAAAACTACTGCTGGAGTTGTGATATGGTGTTGTGGAGTGGTGATATGAAGTGTTTGCACAAGTATTGGAAGAGGACAATGCTGCGATGGAAATGGATCCTTGACGGACAAGGGGGCAAGATCTGCTCTTGATCTGTGGGGCAGATGAAGTTACTGATGGCTTCAGCTAACTGAGGTAGCTGCTGTTCTTGCAACTTTTCCTGTAAAGGGAAAATGGAATAAGTGCAGAAAACAAAGTAAGTACAGCAACTTTACAAAGCAATTTGTTGGAAATGCAGGTTTGGATATTCTGGAGAAGTGCAGAGGAAATGTCTGAGTGAACAGGTTTGGGATAAGGTAAAGGAAATAACTGATGGACTTTCAGGCTGCAGAGGGTGTGAAGTGTGTATGTGTGGGTGTTTTTGACTTTTAAGCTAAAATGAATCTTTATTATCCCAGATCAGAGCTCAGGAACATGGCCTGAAATAACTTGCAGGACTGTAGGGCAAAAACGATGGGGCAGGCTCTAGGAGGTTCTTGGAGGATCAGGAACTGCTCTTTGGGCTGGAGGGAACACAAACAACATGGTTTGGCTGGTGCATGTGGCTGAGCAGGTGTTCTTTCTGTGCAGGAGACTGTCCCCAAATCTCTGGGAGCACACCCAGTCTATGCGTGTGGTATGGAGTCCTGCAGGTTTTGTAGCACAGTACAGCAGGAAAAATTCTGGGATATACTGGATTATCCCCATATGGAAATGGTACATGGGAATACTTCTTCTCTGTTAATGCCACACCACAGCCTAAACAGGCTCAGTGACATCAGCACAAACTTGGGGACTAAATTCCCCAAAATATTGACTCCAAGGCCACAGCACTGGGAGAGACAGCAGATGTGACTGGGAGAGTTTGGAAGAGCAGTACAGAGCTCCTGCATCCTGTACTGGGAGAAACAGCAAAGACCAGCAAGAAAAGGAATTTGCATGCAGGAATGAGGTTGGGTTTGTGAGGGGTTTCACTGTCCAGTGGCCCAACACAGGTGGAGCAGCTGCAGCTCCTTGTTCCCAGGTCCCAAGTGAGTCTGACCAGCATGAAACAGCAACAGTGGAGAATTTACATTCTTGCATATATCCTGTACAGATCCGTGCTGCAGCTGTGCTTAGGCAGTTTCCCAGTAGCTGTCCCTGGATCTCAGGTCTCCCTAGTTTCTGACACTGAGAAAGAGGAGCTCCTGAGTTCCACCCCCTTGCTCCTGTTGCTCAGAACCCTTCACACAAAAGGGTGTGTGGGGCACTGAGTTCTCATGCACTGCCTTCCATTCCCTGCCTTTTGTTCCTCCTCTAAACATCCCCAAATGCCTTTCTGGAATCACACTGCCCTCAGGCAGGGACCCTTCTCAGCTGGGGAGTCTGTCTGGAATGATGCTCCCACCTGGACTGTGAGGCTGCTGGACCAGGATGGCCCAGGATGGCCCAGGATGGACCATGAGGCTGCCAGCTGTGCTCAGCTGTGCCTGGGAGCAGCTGGGATTGGGTGCTGTGTTCACTCTCTCTGTGTTACTTGGGCTCCATCCTCATTCCTTTGTTTGTGGAGATGAACCAATAAGAACTGAAGAAATACAATTCCTGGGGAAGGTGGCCTGGAACACAGTGTCTCTTAGAGAACAGCAACAATGAGGAGGACCTTGAAGAGTTATTGAATGAGAAGATTACACACGGTGAAGAGGAAAAGGTTAAAAGCTGCAGATAATCAGTGCAGACAATATTAGTGAAAACATGTCAACATAACTGCATTTCCTTTTGTTTCAGAGACAAAGAGCCTGAGATGCTGGAGAACTTGGCAACAGCTTCTCTGAGGCTGGGCTAAAAGCACCTCCTTGATGGGAGCTGATGAGAACGAAGGCAAAAATTGATTTTTCCACAGGGGAAGGTTTGCAAGGAGGAGAAATTCAGAGAGAAGTCCAGACAAATATGTTTTGCTGAGCTCTGGCTGAGGACCATCTTCCCAAACTGGAATAATTCCAGCTCATGGGAACAATGACAGAGTCTCTCTGTTCACAGGGATT
This sequence comes from Tichodroma muraria, assembly GCA_013390105.1. Taxonomy (NCBI): domain Eukaryota; kingdom Metazoa; phylum Chordata; class Aves; order Passeriformes; family Sittidae; genus Tichodroma; species Tichodroma muraria. The sequence goes on along the minus strand of WAAG01042425.1, from coordinate 36,737 downwards.
CTGGGATTTCACAAGTGCACTGAACATTGTCTGGCAAGTTGATGAAGACGTTCAGGAAGAGTGACATGAGTGTTTTTCCTCACTAGGGACAGGTCTTTCCATCTTTGACTGAAAATGCTTTGCAGCCAACATCCTTCTTTCCTAAACATTAAGCACCTCCTCTTGAAAAATGGGCTGTTACTTTGACAATGGAAAGTATATTTATAGGATTTTGTCTGGAATAATTTTTTCTTTCATGTTCCAAAAATAATTCTAACTAAAAGCTCTGCTGGCTTTTCAGACCAACCGGTCCTTTTTCTGGAATGCCTCCTGTTCTGTGCTCTGGCATCATGTTAGGGAATGCCTTCACCTGGACAGCTGGCAGGGTTGGATGGAGCCATTTGGAATGACACTCCTGGGTGATGCTCAGCAGTACAGACACTCCTTTGTGTGCATCTGCCTTCAGAGCTCAGCATCTCCCTTGGAACCTGGGCAAGAACTTGTCAAGCTCTTGCTTCCCAGGAGCCTGCAGAGGTAGGTCCTTGATAATCATCTTGAGGTACATGACCACCACTTCTCTTGATCCAGGTCAATGGAGCCAGGATGGAAGAGCTGGGGATGTTCCCCTGGACAAGAGAAGGCTCCAGGGAGAGCTCAGAGCCCTCTCCAGGGCCTAAAGAGGCTCCAGGAGAGCTGGAGAGGGACTGGGGACAACGGCTGGAGGGGCAGGACACAGGGAATGGCTTCCCAGTGCCAGAGGGCAGGGAGAGATGGGATATTGGGAAGGAATTGTTCCCTGGGAGGGTGGGCAGGCCCTGGCACAGGGTGCCCAGAGCAGCTGTGGCTGCCCCTGGATCCCTGGCAGTGTCCAAGGCCAGGCTGGATGGGGCTTGGAGCAACCTGGAACAGGGTAAGGTGTCCCTGCCTGTGGCAGGGGGTGGGATGAGATGGACTTCAAGGTCCTTTCCAACCCAAACCATTCTGTGACTCTGTGATTCTGAGGTAAATTGAAGCCCATGTGAATGAAAAGTTCCCACAAGAGTCTGTTTGTTTTTTTTTTTTGTTCTTGCAACAACAAGTCTGTTGAATAGCAATAGTGAATAGCAAAAACCTTCCAGAATTGCTTTAGTTCTTGTCCTTGCTGTCACAGGCTGCACTGGATGTTTGTTTAAAAGGTCTCCAGGGAACCCTGGTGTCTTGTGCGCCATAGGAAATGTCCAAGGGATTGAGAGTCTTTCCTGGACATCATCAGGGAGGAGATATTCCAAGGTTCATGGAGTCTTGTTCCTGTGCCAGAGTTCAAAGTTCTTACTGCTGCCAGTGCCCCTCAGGTGCCCAGACCTCAGGCTTGGAAGGACCTCTCCCAGCTGGAACACATGCCATACCGCAAAGTGATTGCCTTGGCCACAGTCTGAGTCCAGTGCCCTGTGACTGCTGTGATACTGGGCAGATGGGAACTCAGGGCTTCTGATCTGAATTTTATTGCCTTTTCTTTCCATGTTCTGTGTTCCAAATAAGAGCTCTGAGGAGAAATTGAGCTCCAGGCTGTTATTTTTATAAACTATTAGAACTTTCTGTCCATTAGCCATTCTGACATCTTCCAGCTCGCTTTCATGTCTCTCCGTGTTCCTTGCTGTCTTTGTCAGCTTTCCTTTCCTCACCAAAATGTTACCTACAGCCCAAGGTTGAGGATGACCCCACACTTGATAATCTCTCTGACACATCCAAATTTATTCTCTCCCTCCTGGCCTCAGGACTTCCTCCTGCTGATGCTACAGGGGTTAAGAAACCAAACATCTCTAATGCAGACAAATAGGAAAAGGAACAGAACAGTACAAAAAAAGCTTTCTTCAAACTATGCCCTCAACTTTCAGCTACCTCAGGGTTTCATGGCTTATACCTTCCAAAGTGAGACATTTCACACTCCATGGAGATTGCAACACTTTAAATGAGACTTCCCAGACTGGTAACCCCTGGTGCACTCAATACACCCAGATTCCAGCCCCTGGCATTTCTCTCCCCACCTCACAGCAGCTGCTCCCCTTCAAGTCTGCACAGGCAAGCACTGACTTCTGTCCTCACTTAAACCCCAGAATAAGAGCTGGAAACCCAGAACCTGCACGCCTGGGAGCAGTATGGCCAAAGGGGCCCTCAGTGCCTTTAAATCCATGTACCTGAGTGAGCTGAGAGCTATAAATGCACACAGCTCCTCATTGGGGTTTATGTTCCAATGCAAAGCTCATTTTGCTGTCTTCAATTAAGATTTTTATTATTTCCACCATTTGAGGTTCATTAAGGTTTTTACTGACAAAGTTTCAACTGAAGTTAATAATTTGCACAAAATAAAACCAACTTTCATAAAGGCTCTGCCCAAAGCTTGAGGAATCTTCCTGCAGCTCTTCCTCTCAGGAGCCAACACCTCTGCTTGGGATTTGCAGTGGTTTGGGGCAGAACCCTCTGGTTGCACTGGCTGCCACCCTCAGACAGGGGGTGCTCCTGCCAGCACCCTCATCTTCACTCTGCTCTTCCCTGTGCCTCAGTGCTCAGCTGCAGCTACTCAGGATATTCTCAAGTTTGCTCTTCCCTCCTGTCTGAGTGCCAAAGGAGGCAAAAACTTCATCAGCCGGACGCAGAGTGTAATTTCTCCTAAAAGCCATGAATTTCCTGTCTTGAGGACCAACAGGGGTTGTGAACATTTTTGATCAGAGAAGTTGCAGTTGTTTCTTATTATGTGAATATTGTCCCATCCAAAAGTGCATCACAAGAGTCCTGGGGATTCTCCAGCCTTGGAGGAGCTTGCTTGAATGTTGTTTACACTGTCTGCTGGTCGAGAAGGAACAAATGTATAAATCAGATCCTCCAGTAAGAGGGAGATGCAACAGAAATGCAAATATATTGAGAAGCACTTGTCTTTCCCAGGCTCTTTGTCCCACTGTTTTAAAGACAGGATGGATGAGGCCCTCTCCTGGGAACAGGATTCCTGTTCCTTTGGCTGGAGGAGTCCCCTCAGCCACAGCTGCAGAGGACAGAGCTGGGAGGGCTGCATGGCTTCTCTCTCTGCTGTGCTGTGATCGATAGCTCAGTAAGACTCTGGAGGGAATTTTGTAGGTTTAAGGACTAATTACATTAAGTATTTCTTTCATCCACAAATTTCTTCCTTTCAGTTTGAAGTGGTTTCTCCCCTTGAAATTTCAGTTCTGATCCCAAAAGTGTCTATATGCCGAGTCCCAGGGCATGAGGGTTGGATTTTACAGTGCATTTATCGTGATCCAAAATCCTCAGGGAAGAGGGTTTACCTTGTAAATCCATCCTTCAGTGTCCTGGTTGTCACTCGCACTCAAGGCATCACAGGGGGCATGCAGGACTTCTCTTCGTGTTTGGACAAGTGCTTTAAACACTTGTTAAACTGTTGGAGCTGCAACCCCCCTTTGGGCTGCTGGGGAAAGTGAGGGCTGACATCCATCCATGTATTAACAACTGGGCATGGGCAGACCTTTCTGTCACCTGTCATCGTGCTCAGTGGTGCCAGGAGTACACAGAGTTCACAGGGATCACTGGGATCACCAGAGCCATCTCCACCAGTCACTCCTCTCAACATGCAGGCAGCCTCGTGGGGCTCCTGGAGTTTGTGCCAGATCAGCACATAAAAACACCTCCTGCTCCTTCCCAGTGATTTGAATTCTGTGCATTTGGAGAAGGAAAGACTCTTCCAACACTTCATCTAAATCTTTATTCATGCTCAGTTTACTGTTTGTCTGTTTTTTTTAAACACAACTGAAATTCATCATAAATGTCTCATGAGTAAACAAAGGCGTTAATCTATTTACTAAGCACGGCTGCTGTTTGCTCTGCTGCAGAGAACATGATACAAAAGCAGCCTTTCTCTGACACGGTGTTAGGCACGCCTAAAGAACACTCTCCATCTGCCTTTGGGGACATGGAAATATCAGGGACATGGGCTGGACTTCAAAGGCTGGACTTGATCTTGGGGGTTTTTTCCAACCCTAATGATTCTGTGATACAAGAAGAGCACAAGGTGAGGGAAGTTGATTTGATGCAGGACGTTGTCACCAGAGCCCCAAGACACCCAGCTCTGTGTTTCCATGCCAGGGCAGAGATGTCCCACACACGGCAAGAAATGGGATACACGTGTCCTCCGGACACCTCTGTTGGATGTCCTGGAGGACACCAGCTCTGTTGTGGTCCCAAGCAATGTGCTGTGATGTGGGGACAAGGAAATCTCCTCCTTGGCCACCAAGGGCTTGACCAGGGTTGTCCGTGGGTGAGAATATGGCCAGGCTCAGTGTGCAGAGATCAACTGCCTCAGGGCACCTGGCCTGCAGCCTGGCCTCAAATATCCTTCATGTGAGATGAGAGCGACCTGCAGCTCCCTCCTGCTGACACCCAGGGATGGCAGCACCAGCTCAACTGGCTGGGGTGGCATCATTGTCCTTCAGCTGGTCTTGTGGGGTACCCAATTCCAGGATGATGTCCAAGAAGAATGATCCTTGCTGGTCCTCAAGACAGGAAATTCATGGCTTTTAGGAGAAATTACACTCTGCGTCCGGCTGATGAAGTTTTTGCCTCCTTTGGCACTCAGACAGGAGGGAAGAGCAAACTTGAGAATATCCTGAGTAGCTGCAGCTGAGCACTGAGGCACAGGGAAGAGCAGAGTGAAGATGAGGGTGCTGGCAGGAGCACCCCCTGTCTGAGGGTGGCAGCCAGTGCAACCAGAGGGTTCTGCCCCAAACCACTGCAAATCCCAAGCAGAGGTGTTGGCTCCTGAGAGGAAGAGCTGCAGGAAGATTCCTCAAGCTTTGGGCAGAGCTTTTATAAAAGTGCATTTTATTGGTGTAACTTATAAACTTTTATTGAAACCTTGTCAGTAAAAACTTTAATGAACATCAAATGCTGAAAACGATAAAATCTTAATTGAAGACACCAATACCAGCTCCACATCCTGGCAGACAGTCCTGTCACCTAAGGCTGAGAGTGTCCCTGGGGATGGCCCCGGGCTGCCCGGAGCACTGTCCCCTGCCTGGCAGAGCAACTCTTTTGCTGGAAGAGCAGCCCTGCAGAGCAACCCTAGGACCCCTCTCACCTCAGTTTCCAGCAATTACAAACTGGCTCAGCTCTGTGGTAGGAGGTACAGTAATGTCCTTTCCCAAATATGTTAGCGTTAACACTGCTAATTGGATATTCTCATTATGCCTATAAATTCCAGTCCCACTGGGCTTGTGCACTACAGATGTGCAAATCCAGCTTTACTATCAATTGCTCCAGCATTTCTGGGTTGTGCTCAGCATGATTTAAGTGAAGAACAGTGGTGGCTGATGAATGCAAAGGCTTCTAAGTGTGCTGGGTATTTAAATTGAGCCATTCAGACACATCACTTTGAAAAGTGGCTTCTTTGGGAAGAAAAGGGCTTTTTGGAAGGAGTTTTGCTGAGTGAATATTAAATCAATTTGGCCATAGTTCCTTGGGAGAGAGAATATATATTCCCCATGTCTGTGCCCAGATCCAATCAGCACAAACCAGTATGGCCACTTAATGGGCTTGTGAGTGCTGCTAATTGAACAATCCCCTCCCTGCTCATTTCCTAGGAATTGCTTAAGAGCCTAATCATTCCAGCTTTGGCCAGCTGATGGATGAAGGTACCTCCTCAAATTTTTTCTTGAATGTGAATCAGCCCCGGAGGTACGTTATTTTTTGAAATGGAATGTTTTTGGGACTTCTCTGTGTTGTCAGACAAATTCAAGAAATGAGAAGCTGATGGAGGTGACAGAGGCAGAAGGAGCTGGAAGACTTGACAGGGCTCGGTTGTTACCTCTGTGTTGGCAGGTGGAAGGGAAGGGGCAGTAACACTTCAACTGAGATCAGACTATTCTGGATCTTTCTGGATTATTTTCACTAAAAAGTTTTCTTCTTCATAAACATAAAAATCTTCAAAATACCCAAGTACACATCAGTGTGGTTGGAGATTTCTCACATGCAGTTATTTGTTTGCTATAAGAAAATTATCATCAGCTATGAAAAAGGGAAAAAAGAGAAAGAGAGATCACAGGACTTTTTCCAGTCTTGTTTTTGAATCAGCTCCAGAAAGCATGTCTTCACTAAAATAAATTGATGCAGGATATGTTTGTGCAGCTATTGTGATACACCTGTAATTTCCCTCCTCCTGTTTATAAAAGCCTCAGAACATGATCATGGAATAAAACCAATAAAGAGCAATTCGAGCCAGTTCCCTCATTTATGAGATGAATCTCACACTGTGAATAATGAAGAGTGAATGGCTGAAGTAAATAGTTGAAAATCAATCTGCCTGGCTGGGCTCGGGACATGTAATCAGACAAGGTGCCGCACAATCCTGCTGGATGCAAGGTCACTCTGGAAACAAAAAATGCAGGTTGCAATTACCTGGTGGGGGATTGTACCCTGGGGAGCACAGAGGGAGTGGGGCCATGCTGGGAAAATGAGGAATTGTAGGGGTTAAGATGTCCCTGATCCAGGAGAGATAAACTGCACCTGAACAAATCTGAGAGATAGGTACACACAGCCAGGGGAGGTCAGGGCTGCTACCAAAAAATTAACGAAAAGATAAAGATTCAAGATGCAAAGCCAAGGCACTGCCACCTGCAGGGGATGAGCTCCTGGGAGATCTCAGGCAGTGGAAGACATTGGTTCTCATGTGGGAGCACAGGAACAAACTTTGGTCTCTAATGTGCCAAGGAGCCCCGTTCCAGGTGAAAGGTGAGTTTGATCCCTTGGGTGTTCCCAGAAAAATCAAGATCTTTGCAAAGAAACAGAAACCCACTGAAACCATCTAAATGCTCCTGAGAAGAAGCTTTTTCCTGTCTGGAAGCAAGATTTCCACGGCTCAGCCAGAAAGAGGAGATGGAATGGATCGAGTGGGAGTGATGGGAGTGCCTTTCCTTCAGCAGAGGTGGTGTTACAGCCAGTGCACCTTGTTCCCACACTGCCTCTCTGATGATCCTGCACGACTTGGAGCTGCTGAACACCTCAGAGGAGACACCATGGAGACCCAGGGCTCTGAGAACAAGCCCTGGAAGTGTCCTGGATGAAGCCAGAGAACCTGGTATAGCCTTTCAGGGGCCTTTTTGTGGCTGGGTAGGTGGGACAGGAGCCAAGGCAGGACACATTGCACTCCTGCCACTGTATTCCCAGCAAATCCAAGAATTTCTCCCCATTTTACTGCCTCATCTCTGAACCTGGAAAGCAGGGACCTGGCCGGTGGGGCTGAGACACAGAGGTTGGGCTGGGAGGGTGTGGAGCTGGTGATGCTGTGTGCTAGAAGGCTGATGAGAAAAAGAAGGAAAGCTGGGATGGACAGGGATAGGAAAGGAGGAGAATCACTGTCTTTGAAAAGGATAGAAGGAAGCAGGTAAGGAAAGCACAGTGAGCAGGGTCATAGTGGTTGAAGAGTTGAGAATGGGCAGGACAGGGTTCCTGGCAGATACATTCATGGCCCAGTGCATCCAGAGGTTCCTTTGGACCAGGCAAAGGAGCAAAGGAAAAGCTATGGAGAGAAAATGGCTGGGGACAGTCAGTCATCAGACACCAGCCAGTGCTCCCAGGATCCCTTTGTGGAGCTGCAGCCCATCTGGGAAGGAGAACACAGGAACAAGGATTTTACTGGAAGTGTGGAATGTGGGTACTCACAGGTCTTTATAAAGTGAGTATTTGCAGGGCACTCAGCTTGGGATATGCACAGCCTTGAAGGGAAATGGAAAATCCAAATCTGAGCTGAACATTCATTGCTCTTCAGGGAAGCCAGCAGAGCTGTCTCTGACACCCTGAATTCAGGTGCTGATGATTTGTGGGTGTAACCTGTGGTCAGCAGTGCCACAGAGCCAGCCCTGGCTCTCAGAGTGTTCACACTGCACAGCAGGAAGGGTTAAGCCCTGCAGGTCTCAGATCAAGCAGCATCTGCCTGGTATTGCCTTTCCTAGGAAAGTTATGGATTCTTGGCAGCAAGCTAATAAACTGATCAGCAGCAATTAGCATCTTTTGAGGAATGAAATGTCGGGTGACATTCTAGGAGTAGAACATCTTGCCTGGGTGAAGTAAAGCGTGAAGGAGCTCTGAGCGAGGTGGGGCTGCTCCGTGGGGTTCTCTCTGGAGCACAGTCCCCAAACCTGCAGTAGAGTAGGGGAGCCTGGACTGACATTTCAGATTCATACAGCACTTCGGAGCAAGCTGGCTCCTGCCTTCCTTTCCAGGGTTTTTTCTTGCGATCTGGAACCTTCCTTGAACAAAGAAGATGCTCCCAAATGGGCACACTGGGTCATTGGGCTGGCCCAGATTTTGATCTATTACTAAAATGGTGCTTTTTGCTTTGTGGAATACTTAAATGTTTAATGGAAACACTTCGATCAAAATGCAAAATCACCAGACTCACAACTGCCCATTGACACCCTCATTTTCATCCCATCACACTGAATTCTGCACTTTCTGTGTTCCCACATCCCAGTGGGATGGAAGCTCCTCTCCAGCACACACCATGAAACATCAGAAAAATGATGCTGTCCTACCTTCAGATTTGGGCCAGAAGATTTTCATAAGAATGAAAAATTCTGGAAAAGTTTAAATGTTTTCCCTGTCAATAAAAAAAATATCCTGAGAATTTGCAGTCTACAGAACCAACACACCCTCCCTCATCCTCCTGTCCTGGTGACTTGCCATGGCCCTGCACATGCTGAGAAAAGGAAGACAGGACACCTTGGCAAGGTCTCTGCTCGCTGTGCACCAGCACTACTCCCTTCCAGAGACCCAAATCCCGTTGGAAATACAACTCCCCTGTGGCTCCTCTCTCTGCTGACCTGCTTCCCCCGTGCAGCCTCTGTGTTGGTGTCAGCAGATCGGGGCTGGTCAGAGCTGTGATAAGTGGGTGAGAAGAGGCCCCTGAGGATGGTGATGGGAACCATCTGGCACTTGCATGGTGACATATTGCTGCCAGACCTGCACTTCCAGCTCCATTAGCCTCATTTAGAGTGCATTGGAATATTTAGCACAGGTTCAAGTGAAAGTGACTGGGAATGGTGTGCTGGGCTCATCAGTGGGGCTGCTGGGTTGGCTCATTGAGAGCCAATGAGAAGTGCAGGATAAGCACAAACCCCCGTGGGTGGGGAAGGAGAGTGATGCTGTCAGGGCACCCTTGTAGCTCATCATGCTGCTGTGTCTGTTGTCCATCAGCCTCTTCAGGCTTTGGGGAGACCTTAGAGCCCCTTCCAGTGCCTAAAGGGGGCCTACAAGAGGCTGGAGAGGGACTTATTATGAAGTACAAGAAGTAGTGGGTTTAAGCTGAGGACAGTGGACTTAATTTGGATACTAAGAAGAATTTGTTCTCTGTGAGAGGGGTGGGGCCCTGGCACAGGGTGTCCAGAGAAACTGTGGCTGCCCCTTGATCCTTGGAAGTGTCCAAGGCCAGGCTGGACACTGGGGCTTGGAGCAACCTGGGATAGTGGGAGGTGTCCCTGCCTGTTGGCAGGGAGTGGAATGGCATGGGTTTTAATGTCCCTTCCCATCCAAACCATTCCATGATTCTGTGATTATATGAAATGCTGTGCTTGAGGCACACAAAGAGCACAGGGAAGGGCACTGAGGGTTGGGGCTGAGGAAGGGTCCTGCCCAGCCTTGGGCCCTAAGCCCAGGGAATGGCAGTGCTGCTGGTGACAACCAGACAGGAATGGGCAACTTCTGACTTCTGCATGTTGGAAAGAAATGCCAGATATTTCATCCCACATTTCCCTGGCATGCAGGCAGCATGCTCTGCTCACCCTGGGGCCATGTCCTGTCCCTGGTGGGAACTCACACATTTCCATCCAGCCTCTCTCCACAGCACTGGTCTGTGTGTAAACATAGCTTGGAGCCCTGGAAAGCTTCCCAGACAAAATGTGACCCAGGGACAGGAGTGACTGTGGTCCCACTGACCGGGAAGATGAGGCAATGCTGTGCCTTGCCAAGGACATACAGAGGAGTCTCCACCAAAGGCCTCATCAAGGACACCATCATTAAGAACATCCTCATGGAAATACAGACCTGCTGCGAGCCCTGCTTAAATCCCCACTCTGTTTAATTGCCTCTGTGGGACACTGGGAGAAAAAGCAAAGCAAACATTAAAATACTCGGTGGGATGAAGATGACAGTTGCTACCTCTGCTGTGATTATGCAGTGAGAGAGAGATCAGAGTGTGGCCACAGGCTGTGGATATCCCTACCCCAGTGGAGAAGTGTGGCTACAGGCTCAGCCCTCTTCAAATCCAACTACAAAGTTCATCTCTTGAACTGTATTTTCCCTCACTACATTATTTCTCTGAACAAACACAAACATGCATGGACCTGTGGAGAAGGGCAGGAGTGAGGAGGCAAACATATGCATAAAATTAGAACTAATCAAACTTTCCCTCTAAAAGCTGGAAATAAAGTTATTATGATGTTATTTTCAAATGCTTCATGAGCATCTGGAGATGCAGGAAGTGGAAATAAANAGCAGCCTGGGACACTGGGATAGTGGGAGGCGTACCTGCCCATGGCAAGGGGTGGCACTGGGTGAGTTTTAAGGTCCCTTCCAACACAGATCATTCTATGAATTAATGATTCAATGGCTCTAAATTTCTAAGTTTCTAATTTGAGTCAAACTCTTCCCTAAGTGCAGCACCACACTTCTAGCTGAGATGAGTTGCTTCCTGGGGATTGCCTTTGTTTCTGCATCAAAATGCTCTGAGGAGATCCTCACACACCTCAGACGTTGGCTCAGTCACAAGTTTAGCCCCCAGAAATTTCAAGGAGAAATTGAGTAACTGGAAGCTTTGGTAGTCTTCATGTCCCTAGTGGGCCACCTTGCCTTGGGGAGTCCAGGAGGAGGTGCCAGGAGCAGCTGAACAGGGCTGAGGTGGAGAAGCATGTGGAAACCTGCTGATGTGTGACACAGAAGCCACCACGATGTGCACACCTGGCAGTGAGCACAGCTGTGCAACACTGAGAAGAAATGGCCTCTCCTGGAGGGAAAATGTCCTCTGAGCTCCCTGAAACCACTAATGGTGGTGCTGGGCTTTGGGGTAGCGACTCGTGTGCTCTCCATGTGATGCCACTTTCTTTAACAGCAAAATAAGGAGTGAAACAATCATATTTGATACAGTTAAAACAGAAGAGCCTTGGCTTTGATCTTTGCCAGCCAAAATGATTCCATGATCGAGTGTCTGTTCACAGTGTGCAGACTCTGCAGACAAACCTCTCATTGGGTTTGGATTAATGTGGTGCTGATGGAACATGAAGGTTACCAGCCAAAACATATTTCTAGACCAGGTACTCCAGAGACCAGCAAACACACGTGTGGAACCTTAAACTATCCTGAGATGCTTTACTGGAAGAAGAGTGTCTGGAGCCCTGTTAAACCCATGGAGGCACTGGTGTCTCCAAAATTGAACTAATTGAACTATTCTCATGTTTTCCAGCCTGTTGGGCTTAAGGAGCAGTTTTTATCAATGCGTTTATCAGTCACGGCCCTGTCTGGATGGCACATCCCCATAATCTGCTCACTCTGCTGTGACCTGTCCTGATGTGGCTGTGCCCAGAGCAAGTGACCAGCTCAGCCAGGGGCACAGCTCCCTCACACCACCTCCTGCAGCCCCACAGATACAGCAGGGGCCCCCAGCCCACACAGGCTGCAAATCTGTGACTGTTCATCTTCTTCCTCTCAAATGACAGCCCCAAAAGCCCTGACATTGTGTCTAGGTTTTATTCACTGGACCCGTGACCAGAGTCCATGGTTGTCAGTGCTGACAGAGGGAAACTGAGCACCTTGTGAAGATTCTTTGTCATGCTAAAACTTGGAATAGTGAACGTGAGCAAGGTTGAAGAACAAATGCCCTTAGCCAGCAGCATTTGAGTGCATGGAGGTGCTGCAGAGTTACCACCCTGGTGAGAGACATCCAAGGGATTTCCAGCCCTCTTGGGTGTCTCCTCAGAGACATTCTGTGCCTTTGCTACTGCTGGAGTGTGGAAAGCTGAGTGAATAATGGCTTGCTTAGATTTTTGCTCTCTTTCAAAGAGAGTTTCTGATGAGCCCATCCTGATGAGTCCTTCACTACAAGCAGTCAGGCAAACTGGATTTGCATAAAACAGGAAAAAATTGTGTTCCTGAATAAATGACAAAGCGCTGAAAATGGTACACTCCTGTTCACAGATGTTTGATAGTCTGCACAAGAAGTTGGGCACCCAAACATTTATTTATTTTTTAAACATTCTGGTATTTACAAAGCAGTTTAATTTGAGTGATTATTCCACAAAGCCACTCTGTACATGCCCTGGTGGCTGTCTGTGACAATCCTGATTAAAAAGTGCAAGTTATGTAAGTAAAAAAGAAGTTAATTCAACTGGCAACCCAAGACATAGTGCACATGGTTAAATACTTTGATTTTTAACAACAGAAACATGCCTGAAGGGGTCTAGCACATTTACCAGCCATTCACCAGCTCACAGAAATGTGAATTACGAAAAGATTATTGTTGTAATTGCTAAATCAAACCTTGCTGGTTGTAAAAACATGTTCTTAGCCCAGATGCTGCAGTGCTCACCAGACCTTATACTGTGCTCTAAAGCACTTAGCATTGCAATCACAAACCAGCAGATTTGGACAAAAACTCACCCAGGGAAGCTGCATGAAAGGTGCCATGAATTTCCAGTCATGGCACATTAACTGTCCATGTGCAGCCCAGCGTTGGGATCCAGCCCCATGAGCCCCAGCAGGAGCTGTCAAGTTTGTTCTCCTCCATAGGAGAAGAAACTGTCACCTCCTGGGCACTCCATCCTACCCAGGCAGGTGTCCCGGTGAAGAGTTTTCAGGTGAGTTTGAAAGTGATAATCAGCTTGAGTGATGCCTGCTTATCCCTCAGGAGACATTAAAGGCATGAGATAAAATGTTTGCTTGAAATGAAAAGGATCTGTTCTGAGCTGGGTATGTGAGTCCACTCTGTATGTGGCTGCTGGTGAGGTATGGAGGGAGAAGGGACCGGGAGAAGAGCCATGAGGAACTTCAGAAAGCAACAGAAAAGGTCCTCCAAAGGAAACACCATGGGAGCCATCCACAGAGCACAATGGAGCTGGCGGAGAGCAGACCTGGCACAAGACTGTGCAGAAGGAGGAAGGGAAGTGGTGGGAGAGGGGAGAGCTTTCTGTTAGTGTCTCCCAAGAACAGAAGAGGGCTCTGTGAAGCTGGTTAATCAAGTGGTAGCTACAGAGCACAAACTCTGACAGCTCAGCCATAGCAGAGGAGGCTATTGGAGCCTCATAAACTGGACTGAGGCCAGAGCTGTGGTCTGGCAGGGAGGGGACAGGGCTGAGCAAGGATGGTAATGCTGAAAGAGGAGAGCACAGCACTGAAGTCAGGGACAAAGATGATTGAGCAGCTCTTTTGGCCAGGACTGTGAGTCAAGCTAAGTGGCATGGGAGAACAAGCAGGCTGCCAGGGGTCAGGTGTGTCCCTGGTGAGGGACACAGGAGTCTGAGGATGACAAAGAGGCACCTGAGTCCACAGCAGGCAGGTTGGCTCCTGGGGAGGAGCAGAAGGGAGCACGGGGAGACTGAGCAGAGAGCTAGAGAAGAAAGGGCAGGAAGAATAAGAAAATACTGAAATCAAGAAGGAAAGGTCAATGACAGCAGGGGAAAATGTGCTTTCATTCTGCAGTCTGCTGTGGGGTAATTGAGATCCTGCTGCTTCAAGCCCTGCTGCTTTCTGCTGCAGGGTAGGGCCCTGCTAGTGAGGACACAGGAATGTATTCAGGATCTAACACCTTCTGCACCCCACTGCATGGTCAAATGTGGGTAGAAGGGTCCCAGAGAGCCCATTTGGACAGTGGAGTAGAAATGCATCATCTTCTCTTTCAGCTGTGGAAGGAGAGAACTGAACAATGCCAAGAGGACATGGATTCCCAGGAACCCTGAATCCTGAGCACGTCCCTGGACTCAGCACTTCTCACAGACCCTGGCTGCCAGAACTTCTCAGGAGGCTGAGCTGCTTCTGCATCTTCAAACTGTCCTCTCAGGCAGCAGCCAAAGCAGCCTGTTTGCAGCAATCCCCCTCTGCTCAGTCTCAAGAACCACAGATCTAACAGGAGCGGAGTGGGACGTGAAGGTTGTGACTATGCTCAGGGGATGGCTGGTGGCTCCTGGCGTGCCTCGTGGAGAGAGGCTCTCCTGTACTCTTTGAAAAAGTTTTTCCTATGTGTTTTTTTCCCATCTTCCTTTTATGTATCATTTCATTCTCCTCCCAGGGTGTTCCAGCAGGACCACACAGCTCTGCATCCAGCTCTGCCCTGACATTCCATCCATCCAGCACTTCTGTTCCATCCAGCTCTGTGTTCTGCTGTGATAAATGGGGCAGCCAGGGGATCGATTTTCTCCCCCTGCCTGCAAGGCCTGAGAGCGCTGCTTTCACCAGGAGGCCTCCTCTCTGCCTGAGCGCTCAGATTTACTTATTAGGAGTTAATTAATCAGGCCCATTGATTGACTGTCACACTGCTGATGGTTAGCCCTACTCTCGGGTCGGGAGGTTGGATTGGAGTTGCTCTTCTGGGCTGTGTGATGCCTGTCACCTGCAAGAAGCAAGGAGGAGCAGAAGAGGAAGAAGATGAAGGTTGGCCTGTTTTCAAAACAACACAACAATGCAAGAGTGGAATCAGAGCTCCAGTCCCCCTTGGATGTTGTTTGCATGCTGTAGGAGGGATGGGAACAGCTTCCACAGCTCCTCTCCTCTGAGGTGGAGCTGGAACATGAGGCAGTGTGGAGTCAGAAGGAGCCTTGGAATATTTCTGACCCCAGCAGACTTCCCCTCAGTGCTGTGGGTTTCTGGTGCTGTTCTTGGGCACAGGAAAGTACTGTGGCCCAGGTGGGATGCTGCCCACAGTGGGTCATTTGCTTGAACAAGTATCCCCAAGGCTGTGAGCAGGGGGGCTTTGAGGTGCAAAGATTTCAGGGGACCAACATTGCGTGTATCCATCCATGAAATTTCAGGGTAAAGCTACATGAAAAGAAAGGGAACACCCTCAGTGGAGCTGGGATGAGATTTTGAGGTCAAAACTGGTGGATGTTTTAGTGGCCTTAAGTGCCATAGGTAACCTGCACTTCAAATTTGATCTGAGTAGTCACCCCCAGGAGCAAAGCATCTGTCTCAGTTTGGAGACAAATTCTAGGAGAAAAATGCTCTAAAATGAGCATTTTTCTCTAAAGACAGAGGGTTTGAATAACTCCCTTTTCTTCTGCCAATGGGAGAAATGGATACCAGGGGATGAAAGTGAAAAAACCAGTAAAACTGTTTATAACAAAGCAAGATACCCACAAAGCACAGGGAAAAAAAGAAAATTGAACCTTACACACCACCTTCACCTCGTCGCATGGCCGAGAGGCAAAGATGGTGACTGCCCTTCTTTGTGAGGGGAGAAGAACAGAGTTCACAGCAGCTGGAGAACCTGTTGGATTTGTGGCGTGGGTGTTCTTTTTGCAGCAGTGAAGTTGGTAGAGTTTAATGTCCCTTCTTTCGCTGTCTCTGTCTTTCTGGGGTTCGGACCGGCTGGAGCTGCCCTGCAGGCTCCCCAGGCCGGAGAGAGAAAAAACAACAAAAAAAGTGCTGGAAGGATTTGCTGGTGAAGAGCCTTCAGGCCAGGGGAAGGTAAAAAAACCCAGAAGCTGCTTGCTTAAACTGGCAAAAATTAATCCAGCAAAAGCAGTAAAATAACAATCCATGTAGCCGCTGACCCTGGCGGGGGGAGAGAGATCGAAGAGAGCCTGTGCCTGGGGCTCCAAAGCACCAGCCTCGCCCCCTGGGTCATCTTAATGATGCCACAGACATTTCTGGGCATAAATCAGATGATCAGGGAGTAAAGTATCATCATAAAGTCACCCCAGGACAGCATCCTCATTAAAATGCAATGCTATCCAAAAACCTGCCTTAAAGCTGAGCACTGAGCAGGCTTCTTTCTCCTGTTTTCTTTACCAAGGAGGGCAGTGGCTGGCAGAAGTTCACAGCGATCTACAGGGGAGGAGGTTTCTGACAGTGCAGGGCTCCTCAGCTGCATTGAGCTCAGGCTCAAGGGCTGATTTAGTGTCCAAGGCTGTGGAGCTGGGCTAGAATGAAGTGCAATCTTTTATAAGTGAGGGTTTACCTGCCTTGAGAAGTGGCCAGTTCCTCCCTTTGTGAGTGTTCCCTGGAAAGAAGAGGTGAGTGGGGGACAGGGACTGAATGAAGGTAATTCCCTTGGTCCCAGCTTCCTGGCTATGCCCCTGTGGATCTGTGGGCCTGAGCTGGACTGGATACTCATCCCAGATGTCCGCAGGACGTCCCAAGCATTCAGTGCCACTGTCCTTGTCACTTCTGACATCTCTTTCACCTGCTGAGTGATCCAGAATTGTGGTCCTTGGCACCCTCCTTCTTCCTGCTGGGAAAGCAAGTGGGTACAGCCAGGGTCTACTGATCCCTACCACAAGTGTCAGATCCAAAGGGAAGATTTCCAGCTCCCAGGAATCTCAGCTCAGTCCTATAAAGCATTGGCTCCAACGGGTCTTGCCAGGGGGAATGATCACACTCCTGCCTGCAGACCTCTGAAAGTGCTGAGAGGAGACCATGAGCCACACCTGGCAAGGGATGGTGAGACTTGGCTGGCCAAGGGACAGGAAAGAATTGGCTTTTACAGAACGTGTGAAGTAGAGGAGATTTACTTCACAGATAAGAGTATTTGTTCATTTCTATATCAAGACATTCATTATCTGAAGGGTTCCAGTTCCTCTAATGCACTAAAACTGAGTGTACATCTGGGGCACCTACTGGGAAATCAGCCAGAGAGCTGAGGGGATTTCTGCTTCCCTTCTCCCAGTCCCTGTGCCAGCCATGGCCTATTTTGGGGATCAGCAGCAGTCAATGCTGCAATTATTCCTGATGCCCACTTATCGTAGGTCCTTTCACCCTGGGGTCCAGACCCCGGAGCGTTACCTCGATAATGGACTAAAGGTAAAAGACAGAGGTGCTTTTCTCTTCCTCGGGACAAACAGTCTCACTGCTTTAGTGTAGAACCCAAAATCCAGGAGGGAGAAAAGAGAGTTATAGCACATGGCTGGGTGTTCTTATCCCAGGGAAAAAGGGACGTGGACAGGGAGAAGGACTGCAACCAAAGGGAAAGGACACACGGAGGAGGGGGTGCGGTGAGGGCTGGACCAAAGGATATTAACCAGAACCTAGAGGGGGTGCAGGACGTACCATGTGCAAAATATAATTAAACTATCTTTGTGTGTGAATATGACAAACCACCCAGTGCAATAATAACAAAATGAGCTAACTGTTTAGTGCAATACAACACCCACTGTTAGCTCAGCCTCTGCTTCCTTTTGTCTCTTTGTCCTGGAGTGCCTGTCCCATCATCCTGACTGTGCAGACACTGCCAGGGACACACAGGGCTGTGATCCCAGCACTCCTGTGCTCTGCTCCGTGGAGATCTTGTGTTTCCTCTAGAGCCAGAAGTTAAGGGGCACTCCCTGGGACTCTCAGCACTCACTGGGTCCAGATTTTCAGCCATTTATGCCATGGAAATCTCAGAGGAGTGTGGTTGGACAGCTGTCCCTCATGCTCCTGGTCTCCTTTTGCCAGCAGTACCACTCCTTGGCTGTGGTCACTGGGATGGGATATACATTCCCTCTCACAGGGAAGAGGGAGACTGAAGTCTTTGGGGAGTTTTCTAGATAGGAGAGGAAGGAAGCAGCCCAACATCTGAAGACGCAGCATGGAAACCTCCATGTGGAGATATTGAGCTCACAGTTTTTGGTAGAAAACACGTATTTTCCTCAGCAGGCAGAGACACTTATGGAACACCACAACACCCCTGTTTAGCTTAAAAGGAGAAATCCCAACCCTGAGCTTTGTTTCGAATGCATTTGACTGTAAATGCTCTAATCGGGTTTGTGCCACACTCTCAGGGGTGGGAGGATGCCAGTGGGGAACCATATTTTGCCTTATTATGTTTTCACATGTCCAGGTATGATGAAGGTTTGCTGCTGAGCTGCTCTGGGGCTGAGTTCTCTCCTTACCCGTCCCTCAGTGCCTCCTGTTAGCACTGGAGGAGACCACGCCTGCTCAGAATTGCCAAGGAAGCACTGAGGAGGCTCTAGGCCAAGGGTGCACTGTTTGCAAATCCTCCCTGATGGACTGTTGACCATGACAAGAGCAAGAGTCTTCTCAGTGCACAGTAAATAAGCTCCCAAGAATGCTTTTTGAAAAAAACACCATAAAGCAATCAGAAGGACCTGTCACGTGACAGGAGCAAAAAGCAGAGGCAGCCTGGGAAGGCCTGGACTCCATACAGCAAAGCCTGAGCTTTGCTGTGCTCCAGGATCACCCTCCATGTCACATCAGAGCTCCCTGCAGGGTAACAATGCACCATCCAAACAGTGGGGGATGTCTTCTCAGTCCAGTTCATCCCAGTGCCCTTTTCCTGTTTCCTGTGCTTCCCCAACAGTCCTATCTGGGCAACAGGGAATGAGAACTGTTGGAATTCAGGTCTGGTATTTGCACATCTTATTGGAGAAAAGGGCCATTTTCACATGAACCTGCAATGGATGTTTTTTATGTGGTGCAACCACATCCTAACACTCACTGACCCACAGCCTTCTCACAATTCCATGTGCTCAAAGGAGGTGCATCCCACCCAGCAGCTCCCTATTAAACTGCCACCTCCCCTTAGGATCCCATCTCTCCTCATATGATTGGCTACACTTTGAAGCTGCAAGAAAAAAACCACAGAATGCCAGGATAGTTTGGATTGGGAAGAACCTCAAAGCTCATCCAGCTCCACCCTTTGCCTTGGGCACGGACACCTTCCACTATCCCAGTTTGCTCCAGGCCTCGTCCAGCCTAGCCTTGGACACTTCCAGGGACCCAGGGGCAGCCTCAGCTGCTCTGCTCTGCCCACACTGACAGCCCAAGTGCAGCCAATTCCTGCTGTGCTTACCCTGGAAAACAGTCCTGGATATATCATGCACGGGAGATGTGTCAGGAACTGTATTTTCTGTCTCTCCAGCTGTGATTTGCTCTGCTGGGGATGCCTCAGGCTTTACCTGTATCCTGACTTGTGCTGGTTCTGATGATACCTTAACAACCCTGAGCTGCACTGGGTCCTGAGCTATCCCTGCACATCCCCAAGGGCCTTGTAGCCCATTTTCCTTTGGACACAGCAGCTGCTGGGCAGAACAGCAGCTGGGCTGGGTTTGGCAAAGCCAAACAGCCTTTGGTAGAGCTGCTGCTGAAGGTTTGCACATTGTCCAGGTGCATTCACGGGCTGTTTAGCCATGGGGATGCTGCCATGTCTGCTCCAGGTGCTGCCTCAGTCTCATTTCCATGTGTTTTCCCTCCCTGCTGCACACAGCCCTCCTGCATGCACACAGAAGCAGCAGCTTGTGGCAGCCATCTGTTTCCAGCCTGTGGAAGTAGAAGGTGGTCTTGGCATGTGCCTGGCATCTCCAGGCCCCTATTGATCCCACCACCCAGCAGAGCAGGCTGGGATGGCCTGCCTGACACCCCAGAAAACTGTGATCCCTAGTTATAATCCCAAAATCACAAAATGACCTGGTTTGGAGGTGACCACAGGAGGGCTGTAGTGCAGCTGCCTTCAGACACCAGCAATGAAATCAGACTGCTGAGGGTTTCCTCCAGGTGGGTCTTTAAAACCTGCAGGAACTGAGATGCTACAACCTATTTCTGTGCTGGACTCTCATAACTGGGAGAAAACTCTCCTCATATCCATTCTGAACCTCTCCTCTTTCAGTTTATATCCAGTGTTTCGTGTTTCCATCATACACTGCTGTGGCCTGGCTCTGTCACCCCAGGGCCCTTCTCAAAGGCACCATCCAGCTGCTGGACATGCCCCCAAAGCCTTCCCTTCTCCAGGCTGAACAATTTCTTGCTCTCTTCTCACCATGCTCCAGCCCCATGCCCATCTTGATGACCCTTTCCTGAACCCTCCAGTTCATCAATATCCACTACTGGGGGCCTGAAACTGGACACACTACTCCAGATGTGGTCTAGAACGTGCTGAGTACAAGCCCCTTCCCTGGTTTGCTGGCAGTGCTGCTGTCAGGAAAGCTCAGGATGCTGTTGGCCTTCCCTCCTGGGGTGTACCGGTGTCACCACTGAGGGAGGAATGGTGAGAACAAAGGACTGGGCTCATCCCAGACTCAGTGCAAATATCAGCATCTCAGCCTATCAGGGAACTCTCTGGGATGTGGACTGGACCCTTTCTGCCCATACAGGACGGTGAGAGCCAGTCTATAAACCTCCCCAGAAGGTAGGGAGATGGAGTGGGTCACATTGCATTTTCCTGCAGGAAATTCCTCTCTGCAGTCTGTGCCACAGTACCTGGTTATTGCCAGCACATAAATCTGCACTGCACAGCTTAGTGAGGCTCTGCCACAGCCCCAAGATGGGGAATTGTTCCTGTGACAGATGGACTGACAACTCCACTGCTGGAGAAAAACCTTTGTGCAGCTTGGAGTTAAGGCTTAAATATATAAACCTTACATAAAAGGAGAGTGATTAGAACAGTGTGGACGAGGAGGATGAGGCATCCCATGGATGGAGTGCTGGGAGGAGGAGCACAGAGAGTGCTGGAGGGAGGCAGGATGAGAAACTGGGCTGTTTTCTCCCTCTCTGGTTCCTGTTGTCACATAGGGAGTATGGTCAGGTTAGAAAAGGTGCTTAACCATCCCATGGTCTTCCATGACTGTGTAGGAACAGCAGCTAGGCTTTGCCTCCATTTGGATAACTCATGGAATCTGGTGGGAAGCAGTCCCTATGCCCCGGGTGGGAGCACCACCCTGGTCACCTGCAAGTGAGAGAAAGCAGGGGCCAGATGTAAAGGCTACAAGGCAGGAAAGTGTCTCCAGAAGACTCTCAGGGTGATGTTCTCCACTCCAAGGGAGATCAAGGATTAATTCTCCATTTCACTGAGTTTTTGAGCTTGTTTTATTGCCAGCAAGGGGAGGGCAGCCCAGCTGAGCCCTGCTGTGTGCTGGGTGTGGCCAGCCCAGTCCAGGGCTTTGACCCTGCAGAGCTGATGACAGTAAAGCGAGAGGTCTGTGGGGGTGGGCTGAGGCACAGCAAAGCACCCGAGGGTGCTCTGGTCCCTGGTCACTCTCCCAAAGCACAGCTATGCTCACCCTGCCCCAGCCATGCTGCTCTGGCCATCCTCAGAATGGAAGAATCACAAAATCAAGGAATGGTTTGGGTTGGCAGGGACATTACAGCTCATCTCATCCCACCCCCTACCATGGGCAGGGACACCTTCCACTATCTCAGGCTGCTCCAAGACCCATCCAGCCTGGCCTTGGACACTGCCAGGGATCCAGGGGCAGACACAGCTCTTCTGGGCACCCTGTGCCAGGGCCTGCCCACCCTCCCAGGGAACAATTCCTTCCCAATATCCCATCCATCCCTGCCCTCTGGCACTGGGAAGCCATTCCCTGTGTCCTGTCCCTCCAGCCGTTGTCCCCAGTCCCTCTCCAGCTCTCCTGGAGCCCCTTTAGGCCCTGGAAAGGGCTCTGAGCTCTCCCTGGAGCCTTCTCTTCTCCAGGGGAACACCCCCAGCACTCCAGAGGGGCTCCAACCCTGGGAGCAGCTTAGAGCTTGCCACAAAGCAGACTGCCCTCTGTGTGCTCACATCAGGCAAGAAATTTCCTGTCAAAACAACATTTTAACAGAAAACAAGGTGATAACTCCAGACACTGACTATGGAGGCATCTGCTGAGCTTGGGAACTTTGGACTTTCTA
The DNA here is from genome assembly GCA_013390105.1 of Tichodroma muraria. NCBI lineage: Eukaryota > Metazoa > Chordata > Aves > Passeriformes > Sittidae > Tichodroma > Tichodroma muraria. Next base: position 14,936 of record WAAG01042425.1, on the reverse strand, counting down.
TGGGACAAATAAAAATATGGGCATTTTAAGCCAAAAGCCTAAGAGAATGTCACTTTCCCAGAGGGACAGCTCTGCAAGCATGACATCCAGGGCAAGGATATGAGGTCTCAGCATCCCCTGACCTTCTCCAGTGCTTTTTTTCTTGGGACAATGAGTTAACTATGCCTCTTGGGTGAGGCATTATTCCCCCATTAGCTGCTTCTCCAGGGCTGCCCAACCAGCCCCTGTCCTGGCACATCTCCAGGGATGTAGCTTCTTCCAAGGCCACTTCCAGCTCTCCTTGCAATAGGGTTCAAATTAAAACACTAGGAGCACAAAGCAGAGGCTTGGTGGTAAGGATGACCAGATGGACCACATGGCTGTTCCCGGATCTTCCAGGGCATCTTGTCACCCTGTCAGCAATTCAGGGATACATGAATCCACTCTTTTCCTTTTGGACAAAGCCCTTTCCCTGCAGACTCAGCTGGTGGCTTTGAACAGGGGCCAGGGAAGCAGCTGAAGACCCCAGAGCAATGAGCCCAAGTCCTCCAGCCGTTCTCCTGCCACCTCCTGCAGAGCAGGAGCTCTATGCAGTTCACTGAGTCTCTTGCTAAACATCTTTGACATTTGATTTCAGGAATAAAGGTCAGGCTCCTCCAAAAATGGTAATGTGAGTTTAGTCAACAAAACCTGTCAGAATATGTACTCCTGCACTCCTTTTTGAAGGGTGGTGGAGGCTGATCCCCAGTGCTGCCCGATCCTGGGAGCTGTGCTGCCTGATCCTGGGATCTGTGCTGCCTGATCCCGGGAGCTGTGCTGCCTGATCCCGGGAGCTGTGCTGCCTGATCCTGGGATCTGTGCTGCCTGATCCCGGGAGCTGTGCTGCCCGATCCTGGGAGCTGTGCTGCCTGATCCTGGGGAGCTGTGCTGCCTGATCCTGGGGAGCTGTGCTGCCCAATCCTGGGAGCTGTGCTGCCCGATCCTGGGAGCTGTGCTGCCTGATCCCGGGAGCTGTGCTGCCTGATCCCGGGAGCTGTGCTGCCCGATCCTGGGAGCTGTGCTGCCTGATCCCGGGAGCTGTGCTGCCCTGATCCTGGGGAGCTGTGCTGCCCTGATCCTGGGATCTGTGCTGCCCTGATCCTGGGGAGCTGTGCTGCCCCGATCCCGGGAGCTGTGCTGCCCTGATCCTGGGGAGCTGTGCTGCCCGATCCCGGGAGCTGTGCTGCCCTTCTCTTGGCACATTCTCAGGCAGGGAGCACTTCTCTGGCTAGTGGGGACAGGACTGATGGGTGTCAGAGGGACACAGGTCCTTTCCCAGCTCCTGCTGTGGATTGGAGCAGGTTCTCTCTGCACTTTCATTAAGGTTTACTCTTCTTCCTGAATTATCCAGAGAAACCTTTTACTGGAATTCATGCCACAGCCATCAGCAGCCTGTGGACAGTGGAGCAGGAGGGCATAGCAGAACCCTTGCTGCCCAGACCCTCCTGCCCAAGCATGGCTCAGTTTCCATGACAGAATCCCTGACTGCTCCTGCCTTTCACGTCAGGGGTACCTCAGTCCCATCAGCAGTACCTGCTCCATCTCTTACATCCCAATTTCTTGTGTCCTATGGGGCTGTTCAGTTCTGAATGTTGTTTTTTTTTTTGGTATCATACAAAATGAAAAAAATATTTCAGTGTAGAACATATCTGAACAAAATACTCTAGCGTTTCTAAAATAAGAAACATATTTAAATTTGTCCACTTTTTATCAAATTCAGCACAAATTCCAGGATTGTCTTGCCTCTTTTTAAACCTTTACCCCCCTCTTTGCTGGGTGTGTTTTGTCAGCTCTGCAGATCCCTTTCCATCTGTGTATCCACCTCCTGTCCTATTCCTGGAGTTACTCTGGTTTGTATCCCTCTCCTATGGACACAAGCCTTGCTTTTGTTTGTAATAAGGTGCATCCCACTGCAATTTCATGCTTTTACGCTCACAGCACACCCAGAGAACACAACTCTTCTCACATGCCAAAACCACAAATACTTGGTGAACCCATGATAAGTTCCATATTTGCAACGCAATAATCTCATTTATAGATGTTAATGTTCTCTGGCCACAAAATCCTTAAACATTCAGTACCTCTTCGAGTGAAGCAATTTCTGTTGAGCTAATTTAGGAACCATCACAACTCTCAACCTTCCAAAGCTGGAAATCACTGCTGATGCATATTCCCTCCTCTGCTTTGCTTTCTTAAATAAGGGTAAGTTTTTCTGTGTTTACTTCTGTAAGACAGCAGTCAGTCAGCTCTCTGTGGCCTGAGCATTCAGCTTTCTTCTCTTTACTTGCGGAATCACATTTAGAACTCTACTCTGAAAATACCCAGACACTCAAAGTCAAGTGCTTCCAATGCTGAAAGCAACAAAATTAATGCCGTGCTCAGCTCCAGCCTCTTGAGCAGGATCATTACAATGCAGTATTTAATTACAATGATCATATACTGTTTTTTCCACGTAATCCCTAACTCATTCCATGCCTGGGTAGTCATCCAATATTTCCCTTAATCCTCCCCATCCAATGTGTGCCGCAGGCTTTATTTGCTGCACACCATCCAAAGGCTCTGTTGACTACAGAATTATTCATTTCCTCTGGGGGTTCCTCCGCTCTTTCATCAGGGCTCTGGATGCTTCTCAAGTGTGAACAAATTTATTTCCACAAAACACCTGTGCAACAACCTTGCACTTTCTCCCTTGAGAGCTGAGGCAGAGAGAGGAGCACCAATGTGTGAGAGCCTGGGTTTGGATGCTCTCATCCCATCCCACGCCACCCCTGGAGCTTGATTTTCCATGGACTTTGCATTTCTTTGCATTTCTTTACATTCCTCCTGTTCAAAGCACAGCTCTTGTTGGCTTCATTTCCAAATGCTCAGCACCCCTGCAAACCTGACCCCAGCATCTTCCACAAGGACCTGGCAAGGAGAAAGGCATAATTAAGCTCAGATCTGAATTCTAACAGAAATGCAAGGGTAGGAGGGAGCCTACATGAAAGTGCACTTTTTTCTCATGCAATCCCTTGCTTTATTGCATGAAGGTTTCAGATCTTCCCTGGGAATGAGGGATCCTGTTGGTTACACAGGCCCTGGAGAGAGGCCAGCCCATGCACTACACAGAGCCTGAAGGAGGACATGACATCACTGTGCAATTAAGACCAGTAAAAACCTCACAGCTTTCCTTGCTCTATCCTCTCAACATCCTGCTCTCATCCCCTCTCCACCTGCAGATACTCCCCCAGCCCCCTTGGGAATGGCTTTGTCCTTGTGTCAATTCTTGTGCACCTCTCCCACCAGACCTCTCAATCCAAAGCCATCCCTCTCCCTTCCTCACACACAGGAGCAATTTCCTGGCCTGTAGAGTCTCCTCCAGCCACGACTCTCAGCTGGAGCAGGGGTCTGGCATCATGGGTAATTTTTATCCTGATGGAGATAAGGAAATCATGGGATGTGGGAACTGGCTTCACATTGCTCCTCTTTGTCTCCTCCCTCTGGGAACATGGGGTCCAGCCTTGGATCAGAGGTCTCACAACACACCAGAGACCTACAGGACAGCAGCATCATCTGTCCCCAAAGAGCACTTGAGTGTCCCAGGCCCTCGCTCTGCCCAAGCAGAGACTGAGCAGATGTGGAGCAGGGGAATCTGGCTGTTGGTGCTGCACAGAGCACACTGGTCAGAAATGAGCACAAGACCACAAGGAAAAGGCAAAAAGATGCTGCTAGAGCCCATGGATGGTGTGCAGTGACACAGTCCTGGGTGTCCTTGTGACACCTGTGATCCCAAAGCTGCCATCATGAAGGAAACTTGATCCCACCCCCACGTTGTGGGGAAACCCTCCCAGCTCTGCCCTGGCTCCTGCTTTTCCCAACAAGGTTCACTGTGCTCTTTCCACACTCTGGAATACCCAGCCCAGATCAGACGTGGGTGCTGGAGGTGGCTGAGGAGTTGGGATAACAGCTGGCTGTTCAGCACAGCTGATCCAGCTGAGGGAGGGCTAAAGCAGTTGCTTAAACCACTAAATTTAACCCAAGTGACTCCACCACCATGGCATGAAGCATTTCCTGTTTTTATTTCCAAGTCACTAACAGCTCTTGGCATCTGTAGGATTTTGTATTGCCAAGGCTCAGGATTTTTGGGAAGAAACCAGAAATATATTTGAGAGCTCTGCACTGAGAACCTGCTGTGTGCCCAGGGGTGGGCACTGTGTGGGGCTGGGGATGTGCTCAGGGAGCTGAGACTCATCCCACAGGTAAGAGCAGCAGCTGCTCTCCCACCCTGTGCTGTGCACGGATCCTGCTCTTCTGCAGGGGATGGGATCCCCAGGGGATGGGATGTCCAGGGGATGGGATCTCCAGGGGATGGGATCTCCAGGGGATGGGATTTCCATTGGATGGGATTCCCATTGGATAGGATCTCCAGTGGATGGGATTCCCATTGGATGGGATCCCCATGGGATGGGATCCCCAGGGACAAGTGAGCAGCTGTCTGTCCCTGTCCCTGTCATTGAAGAAGCCTGAATCTGCTTCTCTGTTTGTTGAGGAAAGGTTTCCTGCTCACATTCCCAAACTCCCAGACAACTGCTCTGACATATTTTCCCTGTCAGTGCAAAGACAACACAGTCTGTTGAAACAGCTGCCTGAGCCTGCCAGGTTCCTGGTATTACAGAGCCATTTCCAAGGGACTGGCAGGGCAGTTGTGAATCCTACATGGTCCAGACCAGACCTGCAGCTTGCCCCTGGAGAAGCACAGCATGTTCCCACGTCCAAAGCTTTTATTGAGCTAAATTCTCTGCAGACAATGTGGATCAACAGCTGGTGTGGCCGTGAGCCTTCTGCTTTTCCGAGAGGATAATAATTGCTCTGTGCTCACACTGATATGACCTTCCCTGGCTTTTCTGGACACAACCCTGGACTAATGAAGGACACAGCTCCTGGTGCCAAGCCAGATCAGCAGAGACTCAGAGCCACATGCAACAGGCACTGCAGGGGCTGCAGAGCACCCCACACAGGACAATGCAGCTCCTGCAGCAAGGCTGTGGTTGCATTGCAGGAGACAATGTGTCTGTGCTGGTCACAACTCCCCTGCTGCTGTGCCTGCCCTGTCCACACCTCCAGTATCCCAGTCAAAAGGCTTTTAATTGAAGCCTTGTGGTGGAAAAGAGAAGCTTTGGTGGACCTAATTGAAGCCTTCAGTACCTGAAGGGAGCCTACAAGGAGAATGGAGACTTTATTGGAGGGACAGGACACAGGGAATGGCTTCCCACTGCCAGAGGGCAGGGAGAGATGGGATATTGGGAAGGAATTGTTCCCTGGGAGGGTGGGCAGGCCCAAGGCCAGGCTGGACATTGGGGCTTGGAACTACCTGGGACAGTGGAAGTTGTCCCTGCCCATGGCAGGGGGTAGAACGAGATGAGTTATCAGGTCCCCTCCAACCCACACCAGTCTGGGATTCTGTTTTATGAGTGTCTCAAAAAACAACCCCTGATGCTTACTGTGCAGTGTCACAACTTTTACCCAACTTTCCCAGAAGACAAGGAGACTCAGGGAGGACCTCAGTGCTTTCTGCAACTCCCTGAAAGGTGCTTGTAGGGAGGTGGGGCTCTTCTGCCATGTTTCAAGAGAAAGGATGAGAGGAGGTGGCCTTAAATTGCACTAGGGGAGGTTCAGATTAGATTTAAGAAAACACTTCTTCCCTGACAGAGTGGTCAGGTATTGGAGTAAGTTGTCCAGGGAGGTGGTGGAGTCACCATCTCTGGAAGTGTTCAAGAGCATCTGCATGTGGCACCGGGGGATGTGGGCTAGGGGTGATTATGGTGGTGCTCGTATGATGGTTGGGTGAGGTGATTTTGAAGGCGTCTTCCAACCTTGATGGTTCTGTGATTCTGTGCTTCAAACGAACCATTTGCCAAAATGCAGAGTCTCTTTCCCCACCTGTGAAAGGCTGTTTTCAGTGTCAAAGATTTCTTGAAACAAAATGAAACAGGTGAATTAGAAAATCACTGTAATTTTGTAGAGAGTTTGAGTGATTCATTAAGGGATTTGTTATGGCAGAGTGGGCAGAGCAAAGCTGAGCAGGAGTGACGGCTGAGGTGGGCTGACCCCTGAGCAGACCCAGGAAATTGCTGGATCTGTGACACGCAGCTGCAGGTGCCGGAGAGCTGCAGCCACGTTGTGTGCTCTGAGCAGCAAGTCAAGGAATGCTCCAGCAAAAAGGTACAGCACAGGAAATACTCCGAGGCTCTGTGCTTTATCCACGCAATAGGAAAGGATTCTCAGTTCGGGAATGTTCTCAGTTTAGGAACCAATCCTACAGTGAGGGAAAGAGGTTGGGGTAAGTGTAGAGCTCATGTGCTCATCAGAGGAGAAGCAAAACTTGCCTTCACAGCTGCAGATAAAAAGATGGAGCCTGCTGAGAAAGCAGCAGCACCTTTGAAACTTGTTTGTTTAGGTTAAAGGAAACAAAGGGTGAGGTTTGTGTTTCTTCCCAAGCAGTAAGTGAAAGATTTCATACATGGGCTGCAGGGTCTCTCCCTCCCCAGCAGGGTCCAGGATCTGTTCAAAGAACTGAAACACTGGGAAGTTCTTGATTGTAAAATAGACCTGTGCATGTGTGTGCAAGGCTGTGGGAGAGCCAGGTCTTTCCAGGGCACTTGACAGAGTGCTGGACACCAGTCTGGGAGCAGCAGCTCTCCCAGGGGTGTAACAGAACTTTAGTCAAGGAGGCAACAAGGTCTCAGTGCTCAGATCTCCAGTGAGTCTGGGTGTCTTTCAGGAAGGTATCTGAACCCTTGAATCATAACCAAAGCATTGGGTGGGATTAGTTGTTCAAATGTAGTTCTGGCCATCAAGAGATCTCCACCTGAGCAGGTGTCCAGGTGCCCTGGAAGCCAAGGAAGGGATGTGAGCCTGGATCAAGCCCAGCTGCTTCTGGAAGCACCAACTGGCCCAAGAGCCTGAGCAGAGAGCTCAGCCTCAGGCTTTGGCAACACCTATGNGAAGGGTCTTTAAGCCCATCCCTCCCCCTGCCATGGGCAGGGACACCTTCCACTATCCCAGGCTGCCCCAAGCCTCTTCCAACCTGGTCTTGGATGCCTCCAGGGATCCAGAGGCAGCCACAGGGCAGCCACCTGGCCCTGGGAACAATTCCCTCCCAATATCTAATCAAAATCTACTCCCCTTCAGCTTAAAAGCATTCTCCCCTTATCCAATCACTACATGGCTTTGTGAAAGTCCCTCTGCAGCCTTCTTGTGAGCCCTCTTTAGGAGCTGGAATGTCACTGCTATCTCCAGGTCCTGCACCCCTTTGGGCACAGGGAGGCTGCTGAGGGATCTTGCAGGACTGGCCCATTGCCAGGGCCAGCTACAGGCACAAGGAAAAGAAATACAGAGCTTTCCAAACCCTTGATAAATTCGAAGGAAGAATACAACAATACTAACAAATGTTTGACAAGGCTGTTTGTCCAAGACAGGAGATGTGTTGGCTTTGCTTTCTGACAGACTGGTTTGATAATGCTGGGATTAGTTAAATGCTGCTAATAGAGAATGGAAACAGCACAGGAGAGGCTTCAGAACCAGCACACCATGGTCACCAAAGTGTCACAAGGCAGCACCTGGCAGAACATCCTCCTGAGGGACCAGGCATGTTCCTGGCCCAAGTGTAATATGCAGGCTGTTGGTGTCACATGGAGGCTGCAGTGACAGGTCAGAGCTGGACCCTGCCCAGGCTGGACCTGCCTTCTGGGATGGCAGCACTACAGCCCCACAGGACAGCTCTCAAAGCACCCAGAGAAATGATGTCCAGTGTTGGTGGTGTGCACTCCCCACTCAGCTTTTAGGATGTCACGAAATCACAGGATCCCCAGGGTTGGAAGAGAGCTTCAAGATCACCAAGTCCAAGCATCAACCCAGAACTACCATAATCACTCCCAAACCACATTCCCAGGAACCACATTCAGACACATCTTGAACACTTCCAAAGATGATGACTCCACCACCTCCCTGAGTGACTTATTCCAATTCCCTATATCAAATCTGAACCTCCCTTGGTTTAACTTTAGGCTATTTCCTCGCATCCTTTCACTTGAAATACGTCAGAAGAGACTGATCCCAGCAGAGGATTGTTCCCAAACCCCCTGGTATCTTGGCATACTTTAAAACAACCTGATAATGACGACTTGTGACACCCTGTTTATGAAGATACGAATCTGGGAACCACATGGAGAACGTCAATGTGTGTGAGATGCTGGACATCAGTTCAGAGCAGCACTGCTCCCTAATGACCTGGAACAGGGATGCACTCCTGCTTCTTGGAGTAGTGAAGCAGTACTTCTGCACTGGTATTCCCAGCCATGTTCTTTCTGATGAAGTTGGGCAGTGAAGGTGCCCAAATTAAGCAGTGAAGGTGAAGAATTGAGGACCTATAGCCCAAAAAGAAACTCAACAAAATGGGTGTGGGAAGCTGAGACAACCTAAGCACTGATTCTCAGGATAAGAAATGGGAGCAAAAACTGACTTTTCAGGCTTTCCCTCTTTCCCCCAATTTGCCAGGACCTTATTTTGGAAGTGGCCGGCTGCAGCTGTCAGATGTCTGCTTCAGGCAGGGAGTGCTAAATAAGGGATGGAAACCATCTCCACTAGTGTGGGAAGTTATTCAGGATTAACTGTTTGCTGCAGAGAGCCCCCAGGACTCTGAGAACACTCCTGGCCTTTGAGCCATTCACTCACATGGTGCTGAAGGAACCCTCCCAGGGAGCTTCCCAGGAAGAGGTTAGGAGCTCCCCTCCACAGCCTGCACACCTTGGCAGACTTGCACTCTCTTTTGGGTTGGTTGAGTGTCCCTGTGGTACCTGGCTCCACCAGAGTGATGCTCCTGCAGGTGGGACTGCAGGCTGGGTGCCCAGATGTGCAGAGCTCGTGCACCCTGGTGTGGTCCCTTCTGTGGTGGGGCTGCCCTGGGGCAGCACTGGCTGCACACAGGGCCCTGGATTTGTGACTAGTGGGGTTCTGTGGTTACATCACTCTTCCTGTGTTCTGTGGCTGTTTTTCCTCTTTTTAAACATTGTATAAGTGAGGGACTGATGATGCCAAGAGCATTGCTGGTGGGTGAAGGAGACAGCAGGAATTTTGCAAGGCACCATCAGGTGCAACTCACCCACAGCAGAGCCTCCTCGGAGCCCCACGCTCCCGGCACAGTGACAAGGTGACGCACGTGCCCGCTGTCACAGCCCATTCCCCATGCCGGCTGTGCCCATGGGAGCACAGCTCCCTCTGTCCTGCCTGCCCCAGGGAGCTGCCACTGCCATGGGGTGGCCTGGGAACTACAGCGTTCCAAGATCTCGGAAAACAGCCAGCAAATAAAACGCACAGTTGGACATGGCTGTGCAGCACCTCCCATGCGCAGTGTGGGCCCTGGCCACCCCTGCGCTCTCATGGGTTGGAATGCAAGCAGAGGAGGGCTGGCTGAATCAGTGCTGCTCCGGGAGTGTTCCTCGGGCACATGGCAGCAGCATCCAGTCCCACCCAAGCTGGGGCAGAGGCTCAAGGGGGTTGCTCTCCCATCCCCTGTATTTTAATACAGGGTCCTGCTGTTCACCCCTGGGAGCTGCCTAAGCTGTGGCTTTGTGCTGCTGAGGGACCACTGAGCATCAGAGATACTGCCAGACCTCCCCAGGACTTTGCTTTTCATCTGGGACACCAACAGGGAGCACTGCGAGGCCAGGCATGGCTCAGGGACCTCTGGAATGTGCGCACAGCAGGAAATGACTTGGAGAGCGTTCAGAGGTGTGATTGGCTTTAAGGAATAAAACAATTACAGGATTAAAACAATCAAGGGAATGGGTTGAAATGAGCTTTAAAAAACTGAAGTGTTGGTAAATTCCTTGCAGAGCTGCAGGGTGGTGGTGCCTCATTTTGTGCTCTGCCTCCACAGAAAGTACAGAACGGGCAGAGGCTTTTTTGTCCTGCTGGCCATCAGGTGCTGAAGAATTCCCCTCTTCTCTCGACATAGTGGCCAGGCTGAGTCTGCAGTAAACCAGACAAACATGAGATTGAGATGGTCTTTAAAAGCACCTGGATCCTCAACAGCTCTGTCAGAGTGGGTTTAGCTGCTCTGAGAGAAGCGTTATGGAGTGAAGCCAATTGCAGAGTTTAACTCCTGCAGTGTTCGGGGTTTCCTCAAAGCTTCCCCCAATCCCAGCTCCAGCCCAGGACATTATCCTGCTTTGGGTTGCAAAGAAAATCGGCACAGCATCCCCAGGCAGCTGTATGTCCACCTGCTCCAGGGACACACTGTGAGCAGAGGGGTGCAGGGACACCTCTGGACAGCCATGCCCCAGGTGAGGCCTTTGGAATGCCTCAATCCCCACGGCAAGCCCCAGCAAAGCCTGTGTAGGGTGTGGTGGGAGGGCTAAGTGGTATCCCAGCAGACACGCACTGTGTCCTGAGTGTTTGTCCAGGGTTTGTCCTGTCCTAAGAGGGGACACGACAGGGCTGCCTGCCCTTATCCCTGGACCCCCCCTCCCCCCAAAAAACACACCCCGGGGACAGCGCTGGCACTGAGAGGGCTTGTCACCAATACAGTGCCAGTGAGGATTGCCTGGATGTGTGAAATGTCCTAGACAAATGGCTGGGAGAGGGCAAAGGGAGCAGGTTTGGAGCCCTGGGGGGGTCATAAGGGGCTGCCAGCAGCCCTGGGAAGGACAGTGAGGAGAGAAAGAGGGAAAGGAAGGGGAGCTGGGTCACTGCAGGAGCTGAGGAAGGACAGGGAGTGATTCAGGAGGAGACCATTTGTGATGTTGGCATGGTAGGGATGAGAAGGGGGTGGTGGGGAGATGACTCAAGAGAAGTGGGAGGTGGGAGGGCTGAGAGAAAGTCAGTTTGTGACCCATCTGGCTCGTAGAAAGAGGCAGAGATTGATTTCTCTTGAGAGGTTCTCGCTGAAACTTGCTTAGCACTGACTGAAACCCCCACTTCAAAATTTAGGAGATAAATTTTCCTTCCTTAGCTCTTGAGAATAATGCAAACCCTCCAGTGATGGATGGTGCCTGCTGTGCTTGTTTGCTGGTTTGTTTCTACATTTCCTATCCCAAATTCCAATGCTCCAGCCCCCTGGCTGGGGCACCACCAAGAAGGGAATTTTTGACTGTGACAGCTGCTTCACGTAGGCAAGGGTGGAGGCTTTGGGGAGCAGAGCTTCGGAGATGGGGGCAGGGATGAAGAGCATTGTTGGCAGAGAGCTTGCAGCTTCACAAAGCCTGAGAAAAGCAGTAAAAAGAAATTAAGGGCTTGGTGGGGTTTGGTGCCCTGCAGAGGAGCCCCATTCAGGGCTGGGACCACCTGCAAGGCACAGGGAGGTCTCACTGCTAAGCACCGAGTTTCCTTGGTTTGCAAACAATTCCTGTTATTCCTGATGCAGGTTAGTGGTGCAAGAATCCCCTTCTCTACTCCAAACTAGTGTCTTCTGCCATCAGATGGGCACTGGGGTGGCTCATCCCCCACATCCACCCAGCTCAATCCTCCTGGGGGCCAGTCCTGGGGGGCACAGACAGCTCTGGCTTGGCAGGGAACACTCTGCAAACAGGAGGGTTGGGGGTTTGCCAGTACAGCCTGGTGCTCACACGGTACCCAGGGACGTGGGGTGCACTGGACCATCCTGCAAAAGTTGTGACAAGTGCCACGTGTCCCCATGACTGCTCACATCCATTTTAATGGCTTTCTTACTGCCTGGGATTCCCAGGGTGCATAAGCTAGTCAAGAACTTCCTGCCAAAACATCCTTCATTAGGAAAGTGCTGGCTGGGAACCAGAATGTGTCATAATAGTTTTAACAAATTAATGATAATGATGAAAAAATCCTCATAATCATGGTGTGTCTTGGGTCCAGGGTGGGACTTATCATGCGGGCTCACCAGAACAGCTGTGCTGGAGAGAAACGTCTTAAAATATGTGAGATCTTAGATCTGAGTCTCCCTTGCATCAGAGGCAGCTTTTGAAGAATACCCTCTGGAACTCCAATTGGGAAACTGCCTGGTTCTAAGGTTTGTTTTGTGGGTTTTTTTCAAATTTTTACTCTCAAAAACTTTCCACAGGCCCCTTCTGCTTTTTGGAGTGATTCCCAGACTTTTGGGATTTGCAGAGTCTTCTGCACAGTCCTTCCCCTGGGGCACCCCCATGTGCTGCTGGGGCTGTGCTGGGGTTCCAGCTCAGCTGGGGTGACACCCTCTGGGACAGGGACAGCTGGAAAAGCAGCTGTGGAGCAGCTGAGTGTGAAGGTGTGGAGGGCAGGGCTGGGAAAGTTTTCATTTTAAGGTATGGGATGGTTCCTGGATGGGTCAGTCCTTGCAGCCTCCTTCAGCTGCTGCCCCATTGGGGTCACAGACTGAGCTAGGGTGACAGTGGCGCCTCTGTCCCAGGGGTGCCTCTGGCTGTCCCTGTGTTATCATCTCCACCTGGATGAGAGCAGAAGATGGATCAGTTTCCATTTCTTCTGCCATGTGGAAGGGTTGCTGAGAACCATGGGTGTGGGTCTTTGAGGCATAGCAAGAAAGGATGGAGATTTGAATGGGGAAAACCTGGGGTGGAATCGTGCTTATGCAATGAAAAAATTCAGCGTTTCCCTTCAGTCTGTCCATAACTCTGTCTTCTGGGATGGTCTTGGTTGGACTTGATAATCCTGGATGTCTTTTCCAGCTTTAATGGTTCTATGATTCAAGGGAAATGAGAAATCTTTCAATTTTGCCTCTCAGCTGAGGTGTAGCAGGAGATTTACCATTTGGGGAAAATCTCTGGAGTCAGAGATCAGAAGGATTTTGCAAGACCTTCCCACCCTTCCCTGATGAGGGGTGTCAGGGTTTGAAGCTGGCCAAACACCAGGCACCCACAAAAGTCATTTGCTCACCTTCCTTCCTTCTAGCTAGGCAGAGGAGAGGGAAAAAAATTAATAAAGGGCTCATGAGTTGAGATGAGGACTGGGAGACAAACACTCTAAGGGCAAAACAGGTGCAAATTTAAAGGTGTAAAGCAAATTTATCATTAACAGAGTCAGAGTAGGATAATGAGAAGTAAAATAAGCCTTTAAAACATATTTTCCCCCCCAGCCCCTCCCTCTTTCCCACCGACAGCACAGGGAGACAGGGTGTGGGGGTTTTGGTCAGTTCGTCACTTGAGATCTTCTGTTCCCTCAGGGAGGGGAGTCTTTCCTCTGCTATGCCGTGGAGTCCTTCCCACGGGAGACAGTCCTCCGTGAACTTCTCCAGTGTGGCTCTAAGCTCCCGAGCAGCAGTCTTGCCAAAATTGCTGCAAAGTGAGTCCCTCGCACGGGCAAACAGTTCCCCAAGCTGTTGTGGTGTGGGTCACCTGTCCATGGGGCGCAGTCCTCTGAGGATGGGCTGCTCTAGTTTGGAAGCAAGGGCCCTCCTTCTCTTTCTCTCTGGGAGCAGGGGCCCTCTCTCTCCATTTGGGTCTCCCACTGGATCACAGCTTTCTCTGGCATTCACCTGCTCCAGTGTGAACACTTTTCCCACGGGCTGTGACTGAATTTCCGCATCCCCTGTGGACTTCATGCATTACAAGGGGACAGTTTGTTTCACCACAGCCTGCAGAGGACTCTCGGCTCCGACGCTTGGAGCGCCTCCTCCCCCTCTTTCTTCTCCCTTGACCTCGGTGCTGCCATGTTGTTTTCCCTCACGTGTCCTCACTTCCTCCTCTTCTCTGACTAGAAAAACCCTGCTGCTCATAGGTACCATTGCCAACATTTCCACTAATTCAAAGACTCCTGCAGGATCCCGCAGCTCCGGGAGGTCGATTTCATTTATGTACCGCTCTGGGGAATTGCTCGCCATGTTTCCACGGCCAGCCAGGTGCGCCCGTCGTCACTGCACAAGCAGTGGCCACTGCCGCGGTGCTGGTGTCATTTAATGCCTCTCCTCATGCGGGGCACTGGGAAGGAGAAGCCGCCGCTGCCCGTTTTGCCCGCAGCACGGCTGGCTAGGGGCGGCCAGGCGGGCAAGGCTCGCCGCGGGCTGTGCCGAGGCGGTGGCAGCGGCAGTGGCGCATGGCATAGGCTGCACTGGGATAGCCCCCGGCCGCGGCACCTCGCCAGCCCTGGAAAAAACTGCCCGTGTGCTGTTTTGATTTTGTTCTCAAATATGTCCTCGCAGAGTTCCCAGCCTCTCTAATTGGGCCAGCAGCATGTCCATCTTCAGCGCCATCAGAGATTGGCTCTGTTGACATGGTGGAAGCTCCCAGCAACTTCTCACAGAAGCCACTTCTGGGGCCCCCCCCTGCTACCAAAGGGGCACTGCAGTCTGGGCTGCGCAGGACCTGCCCCAGGTAACACTGATGTGCCCTCTGCTCATGATTGACACCTGGGCTGGCAGAGGGCTGTCACAGCTCAATCCGAGGGGGTTGGATTGGCTCTGGGTGCACATCCCACTGGATTGTGTTCCCTCCTGGATGGACACGAAGGCCAACTTCTATGTTCACTGTCAGCCCTATGAAGTTGCTGCCAGGGTAGGCAGACACTCCCAGCAGCTCCTTCTTCCAGAGGCCCCAACAACCCCTCTGGCTGCTTTGCTGGGACACCAGTTCAGATACTGGTCCATCTGTGGTCCTGCAAACCCTCCCAGCCTCCATCACACCAAGGCAGAGCCGACTGGAAACTCCTAAGCCATTGGAGGGATCCCTGCCATTGGGTGTAGCAGTTGTTGCAAATCCTGATTCTGGGTCCTGCCACATCAATTTGTTGTGTATCCTGACTGAGGAGCCTGCCAAAACCATCAATTTCTCAGAAATAATACTGTCACTCAAAGAATCACCATCCAAGGTATTAGTAAAAGTGGCTTTAATATGAAATTGTAAAAGTTTGATTTAACAAAGTTCAGTGACAAGGTTCACCCTATTACTCCATGGGTGAAACACAAAGGAAAATTGAGT
>WAAG01042424.1:1919-16877 GCA_013390105.1 Tichodroma muraria | reverse complement strand
TCACTGCTATGGATCATTGGTTTTCTTAAGCAAATTCTGTTCAGACCCCAGATAATTATGTTATTGCTGCAATTAGTTTTGGTTTGTTTTTTTTTTTTGTCAAAATGATGATTCAAACATTTTTTAAGCCATATATGTATTTTCCTGAAATTACCTCAGCTCCTTCAGTTTGTACACCTCAGTCAAGTGTAAAATTAAAAAAACCATGGAGAAAATTATGCTCAAAGAAAGAAAAACACATCTGGAAAAATAAGTCACTGTATTTTCTCAATGCATTGTAGTCAAAGGCTGAGAAGTGGAAGATAGAAATCCCATTCCATTTTGTGAAAGCTCTTCTGCTGGCAGAGGTGAAACTAATAAGGTTGGTAAATCTTTATGATAAATATTTAATAAAACTTCATGGATCTATGATTTACTGCATTATTATTCCTCAAAGAAAGGAAATAAGTAAGACCCTATACTTGCAAAGACTATGCACTTCCTTTAATAATTGCAAACCACAAACCTCCCCACTGGTCACAATTGTGTCGGTGTGAAATGGAATTTTCCTCTATTTTTCAGTTGCCTGTAACCCATACCTGGCCAGTACTCCCTAACCTAAAGGGCTGAAAAATGATGAAAATTTCCCCAAATTGAAGGGAATGAGAGGAAGTTTCTTGGTGGAGAAGACAGATCACTTGTAAGTCATAAATCATACTGTTCCTCTCAAAGCAGTGAGAGTTCATGGACTCAGCAGGGGTCCTCATTCCCATTTTAATAGATATTCTCCATGCACAACAACATCATTTGTCTAGATAACATAATTTCATTCATTTGATGTGTATATATATAAACCTGTACACTTTATTGCATGTAATTAAAAAAAAACAGTGCGTGTATTTATTAAAAATACCTACAAGGTTCTATATCTCTAAGTAAAGATGTTAGAAGTTGCTGTTTTAAGCTTCATTAAGATTTTTATGAAACAGAAAAGTGCTTCTGGCATTGTATGGTACTGTAGAAAATCTTTGATATGCATATTAGCATCAATTTATGGGTAGGTTTAGGTGCCTGTTTAATTAAAGGGATATTTCATATGCTCTTTTGGAGGGGAGAGTCTATTTAAAAGACTAACAGGAAATTTTGAATGGAATGAAAGATCATTTGGTACCTTTGCAAGATAGTGTACCTAAAACAGACAATTCTCCATAGTGATTAAGCACATGAAATTGCCAAAAGTGCAGTGATTCATGGAAATAGCTTGTATAAATTTTTACCCAACCATGAATTTACATGGATTGATTTATTGATGGTTTTAAGCCTGTTAATTAAGATGTTTGACAACTGATACCTCGTATGTATTCACATAGTATGTCTTAAGTAGGACTGAACTCCCACAAAAAAAATCATCCTCTAGTTACTTCCCAGCAAAATAAACTTTATCACATTCCTAAACAGTCAGAATGCTGTTGGGAAAGTAAAAAATACTATAGAGAAAAAAAAAAATTAAAAAAAACCCCACCAAAACCCAAACAAACTAAGAAACAAAAAAACAATCAAACAAAGAAAAAAAAAAGGACACAAAAAATCCCAAACCAACAGCCACTTATTGCTTTTTTGTATCACAATGTTGGTAAGGAACAAGATTCTATTCTGCTACATCCTTAAGATACAGTGAGGGAAAAATATGGGAACCATAAAAATAATGCCAAGTGACATTTTCTCCCAAATTCCACAATAAATATACTAGTTGTGCAGTAAATACACTGGTTGTAGAATAGCAGGGTGGGACAAGAATATGTACAGTAGTCATCTGTTGTTAAAGAAAAATCTATTTTTGTCCTATAGAATGAAGCAACTCTTCAAGAATAGTTCATCTATGTGAAAATATGACACAGGAAGGCCTAAAAAGCAAGGTCTGTACATGCTAAAATGATTTTTTTAAAAAATTCAGCCCTAGGGAGGGTAGAGCACAGAATGGCACAGGGCATGAGTAAGCAGTAAGTCATTTCTCTGTGTTTAACTGGCAGTGACACCACCCCTATTTTGTTCCAGACAGTTTTGCACATCATATTGGCACAAAGAAGGAAACAGAAAAGGTGTGAAAGAAATCTTCCTAAAACTTTTCCTGGTTTAAGATGTTGAAGGTCCAGGCCTAGGTTTTTATGAGAATACCAGATTAATTGGACTCATGACTGCTCTCTTCCCCTTTTCCTGAAGTTTGTAAGAAAATGTGTTCCTTTTGCTGATGCATAGATTTTGTTTCATCCGTTAAAATTCACATTCTGGTGTTTAAATATCAGTCTATGCTGGCATTTGTGACAAGGCAGAGCTTTTGAAACAATCATACACAGAATTTTTTTTAGCATTGAAGCAAACCTTCTCCAAGAATTGTGATGAAGTGGGGGGCTGCACTCAGCAGCAGGGAGTCACTAATGACCATTTCTGTCCTCACCAGTAAATAGCACAGCAGTTAATGGAAATTACTTCTGAGTATTTCTCAAGACAGTTGAATGAAGAAACCAGCCAAAGATACATTTAAATCTCCTCTTGCTTAATTAACATGCATCTGGCAAACACATGACATTGTAAATACCATATTATCTTGGATACTGTAAAAGAAGAACAGTGAGTGGATTGATACTGATACAGATCGGGAGATAAATTAGCTTGATAGATGGTCTCCTGGTGTTTGTCACTCCCAAACACTGTAATTACAACTGCATTTAAATACTTGGCAATATGCAAATCACAATTGAAAGTAAATAGTTTAAAATACGTGTCTGAAGATTGGCGCAAACCATATTTCAAGAGAGAAATAAAAAGGAAAAGGGAGATTTGGTGTGTTCTCCAAATATCAATTTGTTTTAAAATGGGGGAAAATATTACTGTAGGGAAAGCAATCTGATAAAGCCTCTTTTTTTATTTTTTTTAATAGTTTCTTCATTTTGTAAAAGTTGATTTCTAAGGCAAATCCTCATTAGTTTCAGAGAAAATTAATTCTTTACAGCCTTTTTGATTAAGCACCTGCAAAACTGAAATTTCCAAAATAACATTCCTTTTGGAAACACAGGTCTATGATTGCTTAACATAAAAAATCTTCATATGTGACCTTCAGTGCAATGTAGAACTGCACTGATTTTCCAGTCCAGCACTGTTGAAATGCCCTGGGCTTTAAGAGAATTAAGTATGCTACGGCAAAGCTGGGATGGTGCCTTTTTTGGAAGACTGTACTGTGAGTTTTAGTCCAGGCATGGTGTGAGGAACTGAGCTGAAAATTTAACCTCTGGCGTGGGGCTCACAGTGGTGTGACAATTAACTCTGTGTGGCTGGAAGAAGTCCTGAGAAAAGGAAGGACTTGACTTGAAAAGGTGCTGAGCATTCCCAAACCACATGAAATATTGCCTGTAGATGGGTGTAGGTGCACTGACTGAGGGACTAAAACTTTGAGATGGGACTAAGCAAAACCACAGTAACAACATCATTCAGGAGAAGGTACAGACAGTTTCTATAAAAGTCATTTTCAAAAGCTGTGGACCAGAAAGAATGCAAAAAAATAGCTGGCTTCTATTTGGTGATTTTCTTTGTGTCTACCAAACTGCTTCGGATGGAGAAGTCCTTCTACTATTTATTTATGTGTGGCATCCATCAAAATGGAAAGATCTCGAGACCTTCTTATTGTGGGATACAGGGTATGTCTGAAAAGCATGTTGGTAGGTACAGTGTGATGACTGTGATGCTTTTGGGACCTGCTCCCAAGTCCCTGTCCAGAAATTCCTGGCAATGCCTTCCTCTGGCTACAGATCCTTCAGAAACCCCTCTGTCCTCCCCTTTTCCCTGTTGTTCTGTACACACCTTGCTATTCCCACACAAACAATGCTGCCATACTGATTGATGATCCAATGGGTGACCCCTGAGCTCCAGCCTGACTAAACAATTGTTTGGGGCACAGTGACCCTGGATGGGTGCATTAACATTGATCAGTGCCCGTGTCTGTGGGACTAAGACTACTGCTCCCACTGTTTTCCCATCTGCAATAACACACTTCTGATGTGCTGTTTTCTTCCACCTCACACTATCTAAAATGCCTTTGCATCCTGTGCTGGGATGTTTATTCCCCTCCTCTTCCCCAATAGAGAAGCTAGAGCTTAAGTCATCTCCATTAACACAAAAGTGTCCAAGGCTTACTCTTCCTTGTAGCTGATATCAGGGCCTATGTAGACCGGTTTTCTTGCACAGCATTTGCAACACATTCACTTTTAGAGTATTCAGTTAAAGCCCTGACAGATGAAGAAGTCCTTTTGGAAAAGGAAAGGCCAAGAATCATGACTCTGGGGCAGTTCATGCAACTCTCTGACCCTGAAGACCTTATGGTCCTTGCTTATCCTAGCTCATTAGTAGACTTCCAGATTCCCATGAGAGTTTGCATTGCAAAAGAGACAGGTGCTGAGAAATTTGCAAGCCAGTAATCTTTGAGCTTCCAGGGTTCTGCTCCCCCATCATTTTGTTGGAAGGTGATCAAGGCTCTTTGACAGCTGCCTGACCAGCATGCTATAGGTGAGGTGGGAAGGCAAGATCTTACAGAGGTCCTCTTCACACAGCCTTCCAGGGAGTCTTCAGAGCTAACAAACAAATTAACAAATGGTAAATACTTAGCTTCCAGTAGGAAGATCAGGATAATTGTACAGGGTTGACCCTGGCTGGATTCCAGGCACCAGAGACTCTCTCATGGCGCTCCACAGCTGAACAGGGGAGAGAAAATATAACAAAGGTTTCATGAGCTAACGAGTGTGAGAAATCACTCACCAAATGCCATCATCACAGGTGAAACAGGCTCAAATTAGAGATGTTAATTGAATTTATTACTAACAAAATCAGAGCAGGTTAATGAGAAGTAAAATAAAACCTTAAAAACACCTCCTCCCCACCCCTCTCTTCCTCCTTCCCAGCTATACCTCCTCCCCCAGGGATGCAGGGGAACAGGGAGTGGGGATTATGGTCAGCTCATTGCACGTTGTTTCTCCCTCTGCTTAGGGAGAGGAGTCCTTCTCCTGGTCCAACACGGGGTCCCTCCCATGGAAGACAGTTCTCCATGAACTTCTCCAACATGAGTCTACCCCACAGGCAACAGCTCTCTGCAAACTGCTGCAACCTGGATCGCTCTTTCATGGACTGTGAGTGCTTCTCTGCACCCCTATGGATCTCCATGGGCTGCAGGGGCACAGCTCCACCTCGGTCTTCACCATGGGCTGCAGAGGAATCTCAGCTCTGGTGCCTGGAGCACCTCCTCTGCCGCCTTCTCCACTGACCTTGGTGTCTGCAGAGTTGTTCCTCTCACATGTTCTCACCCCGCTCTTCTCTGGCTGTGATTACTTCTGCACAAAGTAGAAGTAATCACAGCCAGTAATCACCTCTTTCTTTTTGTTTTTCTTAAATATGTTATCATAGAGGTGTTACCATTTCTAATTGGCCATGCCTTGACCAGCAGCATGTCCAGCTTTGGGACTACCAGGGATTGGCCCTGCTGGGCATGGAGGAAGCTTCTGGCAGCTTCTCACAGAAGCCACTCCTATAAGTGTGCCTCCCCCCCCCCCAAGCTTGGCTATGCAAACCCAATGCAACAACAAAAATCAGCTCCTGTCTAAAGTACAGTTACATGGATGTGCTCCTTTAGAACACCTCCCTTAAGGAAGCAGCGAAGCAGAAGTGACCAGAGTGTTGGTAGCATACCCTAGTATCCCAGTATCCCAGTGCCCTCGTCACCACTGGGCTCAGCTGCATCATCCCCCTGCTGGAAAAGCACATTTCTGACAGACCACTTTGCCTTTCCCCAATTATGTGGAATAAGTCTATCACCTCCTCTTGCACTGAAACTGCATCATTGTTGCAGCGGAATTCCGAGTTAAGGCAACAAAGAGATCAGAATTTCTGTCTATAAAACATGGGCTGACTCTGTCTTCAGGGTTTCTTTTGTTCCTAGTTTACTTAAAACTCTTAATTTTCATTGTTTTTAACTCTGCTGACAAGGTTTTTCATCATGGTTCTGTTTCTTCATTTTATATATTTCCTATAACTCTTACTTTCTAACTTATTTATATTCATTTCCTTCTGATCACAGAGAAATGTTCCGCACGTAAAGGCTTACTTTCACTAAGTAAATGCTTATTTCATAAATATTAAACAAGGAATGAAGAGTATTCTCATCAAAAGCTTGTTATGAGCACTATGTTGAGAGCTTACCCCATGTTTATACACATTTTAAAATAATGAACCACGGTCAGAACACTTTGAACATTTATGGATAAACTCCCCATTTCATTTTTAAAATACATATACATACATATATAAAGTAAATATAATTTTGTTCCTACTTTTTCCCTTATTAAGTTGCTTTTTAAGCAATGTGAATATTTTTCCACTTTTTTAGACTGTGGATTTTGAATATAATGGGAAATAGTTCCAGTCATCTCTCAGATGCTTTTGTTTATATTTTTTTTCTTGACTGATTTGACTCATAGTTATTTTCAGCATTTCTAAGTTGCCCCTGTTAAATAACCAAGTCTAGAATACACTGGTTACACAGTTATATATATTTTGTTTCCACATAAGAAATTTAAATCAGACTTCATCACTCCCACTGAATTAGGCATCAATAGCCTGGCAATGAAGGAATTTCTGTAGTATACAATGTCTCCAGGGTCAAACACAGTTACAGGTCAGGAAATACTCGCCTCTAGTTTCACAAGTTCCAGGGGCAGAAGTGTAGTTTTTGCTGAAACACGTCAGATGGAGAGAAAGAACCCACAGTAATTAACTTTCTTCTCTGTATTTTATTAAAGTATACTTTTGGAGCTCACTCTGCACTCAGATTTGATGGAAGGAAGAACCCATATTGTGATTTTTCTCTTGGAATGGTGGTACATAATGATTGAAAACCTTTTAGTTTCAGGCATTCAATGACTTGGGAGTGCTGGATGAGCAAGAGCACCCTTCCTCTGTTGCTTTTGCTATTTCATTCCTTAGAAGGAATATATTAGAACATATCAAGTTTTTAAAAGTTTGATTAATACGCCCCCTTCCTGCTTCAGTAAATAAATGAAATATGTGCTCATAAAGAAGCAGTCTGAGTATCTCTTACCTGTTGCCCATACATCAGCATATAGTCATGTCTTCTGGTCTTTTGATTTATTTTTTCCTCAGCATTTAGATTTTGAACTAAAGAGGAGCTGATTTTATTTCTGTCTCCTTTTGCTGCCCATGTACCACCAGTGGCTGTAGCTGGACTATTCTCCTGAAGATAGTTTCCTGTGCCAAGTAGACCATCCTGGCTGCTTGGTTGCCTGTGCACATAGAAGGGAAAACAACGTTCCACAAACCCCAAACCTTCTCCTTTCCTATATATTAAAATATGTTAAAGTATAAGACAGTGCTGGTTTGCCCAAAAGTCATAAATATAAAGAACGTTGGCATATATGTATGTTATTTCTACTAATTTGCATGAATGTGTGACTTTAGATCTGTATTTCTTGCATTTCCCAAATATGTATTATAAAATCATAGAATTATAGAATGACCTGGGTTGGAAAGAACCTTAAAAGTTATCCACTTCCAACCCCCTGCCATGGGCAGGGACACTTTTCACGAGACGAGGTTGCTCCAAGTGCCATCCACCCTGGCCTTGAACACTTCCAGGGATGACGCATCCACAGCTTCTCTGGGCAAGTTGTTCCAGTGCCTTAGCACTTTCACAGCAAAGAATTTTTTCCTAATATCTAATCTAAAGTTACTCTCTTTCAGTTTGAAGCATTCCTCCATGTCCTGTTATTACACGCCCTTTTAAAAATACCCTCTCCATCTTCCTTGTAGGTTCCCTTCAGGTTCTGGAGTCTCTCCTTATAATTTATGTATCCAAGAAACGGGGGGATACCTGTATACAAAAAGTGCAAATTGAGCTTCTGGAACTCAGTGAACTGAGCAAAATGGGCACACATTCAAGACAGTAAACACTATATGAAGAACACATTTAAGATACTAAGCTCATGTATTTTTTAGAAACCAGAATGTTTATAGTTAGGATTTTTTAATTAAAATATCCTTCAAAAGGTATACAAGATGTCTTCCTAAGAAAATGAAGTCAGTGAGAATGGATAATGAAGATCAGAGACACACAAAACATTTCTCCATGTTGACAAAATGTTAAGCTAAAACTAATTTAATTCACAATAGCATACTGTCTCTGTTCATGAGAACACCTTAATCATTTGGCGTTTTTGTATTTCTTCATAAAATAAAGATCCTTGCAAAATTCCAATTACTTACGCTTGAAAGATTTTCATAGCTCAGCTCAGATAGATTAACATTGTTGATTTATAAAATATTAAGCATTTTTAGTGAAATTATGTAACATCTTGCAGTCTTCTGGGGGCTTTCTTGTGGGGAATTATTTTACAATGTATAAAAGCACAGTAAACTCTTAACAGTACTTAAATGAGGTTTTGGTGAAAATTTTACAATATATATCAATCTTAATATTTATGAAATAAGCATTTACTCCGTAAAAATAAGTCTCTAGGAAAAAGAGTGTGGTGCAGTGGCCAGGATGTAGACCTATGAGTCAGAAGTTTGCATTCTATTTCTGGATGTGCCAGAAGGCTTTTCCTATAATTATCAGCATCTATATTTGTCTCTTTTTTTCTTGCTCTCTTTTGTCATATATTTGGAAACTCACAAGAAAGACAAGAAATTATTTTAGAGAGAGTGTCACCATGCATTTTAGGTTGTATGCTGACACTTGGAGAAAGTAGCACAAGCTACCTCAGTGCTTTCAAATCTTGAAATATTATTCATTTTTGAATCCTGTTCATTCAACTATAGCCACACAGAATAACAGTATCAGTGAAGACACCCAACACACTGGCTAGAGATAAATATTTATGAAGATATTTAGCCAAAATATAATCAATTCCCAATTTTACTCATGCAGTTCTTCTATTGCATCACCATTTTGGACAAAATCAATCAATTAACAAAGCAACCAGATTTCAGATGAAATTTTTCTTAAACCTGAGAGGCAAATACTGGGATTTGGGGTTTTCTGCAGGCTCCTTTACCTTTAGCAACTACTTCATGCCTTAAAAAATTTTGTTCAAGGAAGATTTCAGTGCAGTATTTCAAGTGGGAATCTAAGAAAATATTCTATTCCTAAGTCTCACATTATAAAAGAATGTTTTCACCACTAGTTTAGAGAGGGAGAAATTTGTGTCTATTCTTATTCAGGAGGGAATGAGCTGCTGAAAACTCCAATGAAATCAATTCTATTCTTTTAGGGATTTTTACAAGGTAGAATTCATTCACCATAAAGGAAATCATATGATTATGATTTTTAAGTGGAATATCTGGTGGCTCAGGAATAAAAATCAAAACATCAGCTAAAAGCAATAAACTGCATGGTGCTAAACTGAATAAAACCTAAAAATCTCTATGACATTACAACAATGAAATATCTTTCCAATGATGCCAACACAACAAGAACAACATTATAACCGCTGTTGCATCAAATAACACAATTTATTGAGGCAATTTGTCCTCAATCTGTGTTGTATGAATAATGTATCCATAAAAAGATGGGCATAGGCAGCATAGCTTTAGCTATATTTTGGAAATTTGTAACATCTATATTAGGACAGAAGAACCAGAAAGGAATAATTTACAGTGAAGCATTTGAATAGCCTGGCTTACCTTTGGTACCCTAACCATCATAAGCAGCAGAGTTTTGAAGATATCAGTACTAAAATCAAATTTAGTTACATAGATTAGAGCATGGAAAGGAAGACCAGAGCCAATTTACATAATCTGTCAGGATTTTATTTCACTTAATTACCGGTTCTCAAGTATTCACACTAGAAGTAAGCTTTCCAATGTAAAATGTTAGATTTACCACCTGTGTTCCACATGACTAGGTTTTCTTTTCAGTTTTTAATTGTAGTTTTGATGTGCTACTGGACTTGATGTCTGCCATCCAATTTGAAATTAACACATGCTCCATTTATATTCAAGGTACTATTCAAGTTGTTGGACCTAATTCTTCCACTGGAAATTCTTAGTGATGCTATTATAATGAACTTGATTGTTCTTGAATACTTTTCTTTCTTGGAACATATACACAGCTGTTCTTATCAGCCCATTTTATTCTTGTTTAGTCTCTTTTGGAAAATGATTTTGTTTCTCACTAATATAGCAACTCTGTTCGAAAGCAGATTTTTGTTTTGGTCTGTGTTTTCTTCCACACTCTGAGTCTACTCTATTTTAATTTTGCATATTAAAACAAGTTATGATTCTTTACTGTGGCTCTACCCACCTCCACAAAGATCCCAAATTCTTGTTCGGACCTTTCCCTTTTTACTCCTGCAGTTGTAAGCACTCTAAACACACTGTATTCCTTAGTTGCTCCACTGTTTTTCTGTTTCCAGGTACCAAGTGTAGTTCTCCAATGGTAGATATTGAACACCTTTGGAAGCATATGAAAAGAGCAAGAGTCAGACTTCTAGGAGGATTCTTCACAGATGCCAAGCCCCAGCTCTAGATGGGGCTTTGTCAAGTGCATATATCTTCCTGACTGAAGATACTCAGTACATACAACACAAGGGCTGGAGTCAGTCTCTTCAGTCTTGTAGTCCTTCACAGTAGGTCCCAGGTTTTAACTTCTGGACATATTTACACAGTTCAGTCCATTATGGCATTTGATCCACTACGTCCTTCTTGACCCATTCTTACTTACTATTTGTAGGCTTGGAGTGCAGCTTCTTTTTTCCCTTCCTTTGGAGATGTCTGAGAAGGCCTCCTGTTTCTCCCACTGATCTACCTCTACTTAGCAATTTCTGCAGTGAACAGGTAACATCTTCCAGAGAGACACTTGCCTTCTGCACCCATGGTTTGCTGTTCTTTTTATATTTAGTGTTTTATGGATGAAAGAGCTTAAACTTCTTTTACCTTTCATAACATAATCTGCTTCATTTTCTCACAGCTAGTAAGAAATATCTATACTCTCATTAGCAGTAGTGATGACCTAAGAGATTGTCAGCTTCCTACTGAACTGTATGAAAATATGTCTATGCCATTATTACAACCATTCCCTGAAACCCTGTGTCACCAAGCAGGGATCTGAATTTCTTTCTAAGGCTTTTGAAGTTCTGGTTTTAAATATATTCAGCAGAGCTTTTATAAGGGCAATTCACTGTGGGTATGCCAGACACTGGAGTGTTTAAAACCATATTCTTTAGCAGAACATCAGAAGAACTCCTAACAAATCATATTGTGGTCCATTATTTGTCAGTATCTCACTTGGTATGCCATATTTTGCAGATATTGATTTTACATGTGAGAAGCTATTGCAACAGCACAGCAGTAGCACACAGAGTGCTATTTCTGGATAAAAAAAATTAATTTAAAACTGTGTAATATTTTCCAGTGTAAGGACATAAATTAATGCCAGCCCTTTACACAGATCTGTTTTCCTTTAATATGCTTGAATTACAAGCAGAATTTCCATCTTCAATGTCCTCCCCTCTTGAGTAATTTATCGTTACGTGCTGTCAAGTTTTTTAACTTTCCCACAGCACTTCAACTTGTTTATTTTATGGAATTTTTATTGTTTTCTGGGAATTCATTTTTTTCTGTGAGTGTCTCATATTTCTTCCCTTCTCTCTTTTTTTTCTCTTTAGCTTCTGAATGCCACTTTTCTCAGCCTCTTACAGTGTAAATCTTTTAGGAACATATAGTATATGTGAATGCAAATTGTTATCATACAATGGGTTTCAGGGCAGACATGCTCATTCTCTGAAAATAACCCATGCTTGGCAGTGCAAGAGTCAAGTCTGTTTCTCTGTTTACAGCAGCATTTAAAATTTGTATTTAAAAGAAAAAAAATATTTGCAGCAAGGGATGAATTAACATTTAAAGGTAATTACTTAGTTGTATTTTAGAGTAACCTTGATAATGAATAGATGCCACAATAAATTACATTTATTTTTAAAAAGAGTCAAACTACTCTTCATAGGGCGATAATGGATGCCTTTAATGACAAGTCATATAACATGTACGTTCACAAATGAATATTCATGTTGCAAGTGTTCACAGATACTGCTAATATTTCACTTATTCTATGAGGGAGCAAAGTAATAATGTACCACAGCTAGTGAATAATCTAAAATCAAGTAGACCAGAGACAACTCAGGGGATGAAAATTTTTCAGATAAATCATTTGTTAAACAATTACAGCTAATGAGCATATTCATAAAAATCAGTCTATTCATTGATAATACATCAAGTGACTAAAAGTCTCTGTTTGATGGCTACATTATTTGCTATGAATAGTTCATCCATCTCCAACTTTAAAGCTTTAATTTTTCTTTTAAAGTGTGAACAAATATGGCTGAAATTATCCCTGAAATTTTTGAAAAACTGAGCTTTTTTTTTTTTCCTTTTTTTGTGCCAACAGGTTTCCTACTTGACTTTGAACAAATAATTTATAGTCAGAGCCTGCTGTACTGCTTCACAATGACCAAGACATCAGCACTATTTTGACACTCTTTGTGGTTTTAAAGGAGTCCAGAGGTGTGAGATGTTCCGCTGTTGGCTGTGCAGGAAGGTGGGCTTGAGCTTCTTTCAGAAGAAACCTCTTTTTGAGTGTGGCCAGTGCCAGCTGCTTGCCAGTGCAGCTGTCAGACTTGCAGCGTTTCCTGGCCCTGCACCCTTCTTGGAGAGCCAGCTGACCTGGGCTAGATTACAAATCAATTAGTGTGGGTGCTCAACAGGGCTCCCGTGTGTGTCCTGGCCCCAAATGAAGACGGTAGCTTTGGTGTGTCCTTAAATCCCAGCATCAGCTGGAAGAAGCATCCTGCTGCCTTGAACTCACTTTTCAAAACCATGTTGCTGTCCTCAGTTTCATCTGGTTTCTCTTAAGTGCCAGATGGAGAGCCATCCTAAGGACCAGCTGCAGTGCTGCTAGCCTGTCTGCCACTAGCATTGAAACATCTCTGCAAGCCATTCCTTTACACAGAAAATTAGTGGTGGACTGGGTGTGCCTTGGAGCCCTGGATCCAGTGTGCATGAGGGAATAACAACAGGCAAGACTAGCAGGAGAGCAGGGCCATCTGGGGAGACCCAGAACCTTGGACTGAGAATCTTGGGTTGAGGAGAAATTAAATAATTAAATTATCTGCCCTTGGGAGCGGGATTCTCTCTCTTCCTGTGGAAATGATTGCCAGCTGGGGGTCACTCCCTTCTTCAGATCCTATTGTAGCCTTGTTTGCAGATGTGCTGAATATTTGGTACGGCAGGCGAATTGGTGGTAGTTGATTTTGAACATGTGCGGAGCTAGCTAATAGATATCAGCCTCTGTAAGAAGGATGGGATGTTTAGTACAGGGTTGAAGTCAGGAAGGGTAAAAGAGGTGAGAGTTTAGAACTCCAGGTAAGCTCATCTGACCTGCAAACAGCACACAAAGAACACAGGGCGCTTGAACCACTGTGGCTGGGTATGCCATGGGTTGCAGAATACAGAAAGACCTGACACACGTTTGAAAGGTTCACAGCAAGGAGTTTGGACAGAATTATTGTGGGTTTGGACCATATGAAAAAATGGCAACAAGCACAATAAAAATATTTGAAAGGTGTGTGGTGGGGGGATGGATGGGCATTATAATGGGGTCCATGTGTTTGGCTTCCTGGGCATGGTATGTCTTTGCAGAAATGTTTGTGGGAAAAATGACTAAAAACATAAAGTAAGTGAAAAATGTGATAAAATATGACTTGATTCTGCTGCAAATGTCTCACACTGTACTGGCTTCACACCCTTCTTTGTTAGGAAATTGATTTTACAGATAAGAGATACTGCGTTTTCTTTGTCTTCTTCTCTCTGATGTCATGTAGGAAGCTTTAGTTTAACTGTAGAAGATGCAATTTTTATAGAAGAATGATAAGATTAGTAAGGAAAAAATAGAGAGGGAGCTTTAGAATGTGCTGAAAGAGCATCTATCTGCTGTAGAGTGATTACTCCTCAAAGATCAATCTTGAGACAGAACTCATTAAATATTTTTATTAATGACCTTGACACCAAAAATGGCACTGTGCTAAATGTGATAACAAGCAGTTGTAAGGCACTGACAATATTCAAGAAGAGTTAGAATATAATTCAGGGTACACTTCAGAATATCGCTGACAACTGGAGTGGCACAAGTAGAGTTCAGTACTGTAGCTGGAAGTGGGTTTAGCAATGAATAACACAGATTTCATTGATGAATTTGGAACTTGTCAACTCTTAAAAATTGATGAGGCTAAAGCAACAGGAAGTCTAAGTCTATTATTGGAATATATGAGACATCAGTCTGACATGCACAGCCTTCAAAATATATGTGAAAGCTTAAGATGTAGCATCTCTAGCACAGAAAGTAAAGTATTAGTGCTAATGTCTAAGGCCAAAGCTGCAATATTTTGCTCTGTTCTGGGTGATTCTGTTTAATGAAGATGAATCCAGACTCAAACAGGTGCAGAACAGGAGAATTAAAATGAGTGGGTAATGGAAAAGTTTACCTGGAGGAAGGGGATTGGAAGTGCAGAATTTATTTAGTTTAGAGCATATCTTATTTAGTTTAGTAAAAATAAAAAAAAAGAGGACATGCTTGCAATTTGTAAATCAGCTAACATGGGATGTGGAATACTGGCACAAAGGAAAAGGGTATAAACTTACAAATTGAATCTGCTTAAATTTTGTCTGGAACTTAAAGGAGATCTAGAGAATACAATATTTGATTTTTTTGTCCAAAGTTTCTTCTGGTTTAGGAAGTAGTTTCCTTCTAGAAAAAGAATGTCTTCTGGGCTGAAAGATCCCACTCCTTTGTTCCTGTGAGAAGACACTAGATATAAAATCCTGCAGGGCACTGAGTTTGGAACTGCAGAACGTCAAGATTTTTTCTGGGAAGGC